>JABBMZ010000012.1:166897-346690 GCA_013403795.1 Teratosphaeria pseudoeucalypti | reverse complement strand
CTCCTTATTATACTTAATAGCGAAATCGAACCTTAATAAGTATATAGCCTACTAAGCCTAGTAGCTATTTAGCTACTTTACGCCTATAAAACTATAAAGGTTATTATAGTTAGATAGTACGCGAATTGTCTATAGCGCGCCTTTAAGATAGTAGCGCTATATCTTAAAGTACTCGACAATTACTAGTAGCTCCTAATTATAGGTCTTATAGTTCTATTCTACTAGAGTAAGCTTCTAAGAGTAGAAGGCGATAGGATACTAATAAGTAGTATTCTTGCCTATAAAGAGCTAGGAGAGAATACTACCTAAGGCGAACCTAGAGGTATCTATCTCTATCTTAATTAGGAGCTTAGGGTCGTAATACTAGAGGATTAGAGTAGTAGTAAAGGCTACTATTAGTATACGAAATATAGCTTCCTTAGGCTCTTCCTATAGAAATAGGCTAACCTTCCCTTTAGTTATTATAGTAAGTAGTACTACTATCCTCGAGTAGTTCTTAATAAACTACCTATAGAAGTTTGTAAAGCTAAGGAAACTCTAGACTTCTTTAAGAGTCTTAGGTACTAGCTACTTATTAACTATACTAAGCTTACTCTTATCTATTAATACGCTAGAGCCGTTAATAACAAAGCCTAGAAACTCTAGTTAATAGGTATAGAACTCGCATTTCTTCTAGCTAGTATAGAGGGCGTATTTTTGTAGCTGCTCTAATATAAGGCATAGAAACTAAGTATACTCTTCGCGTAAGTCGCTATAGATTAGGATATTATCTAGATATACTATATAGTAGACATTAATAAAGCCTATAAGAGCTTAGTTAATATATGCCTAAAAAGTCGTAGGAGCGTTAGTTAGCCTAAATAGTATTACTAAGTACTCGAAATAGCTATAGCGCGTATAAAATATAGTCTTCTAGTAGTCGTCCTCCTTAATTAGGATCCTATAGTATATATCCTTTAGTTCTAACTTAGAGAACTATACTACCTACCTAAGCTACGTAAATATCTCGTCTATAAGAGGTAAGGAGTATTAGTCTTTAATTAAGATCTCGTTTAGCTCTTAGTAATCCACGTATAACTATATAGTACTGTCCTTCTTAGAAATAAGTAGAATAGGAGTACCTACCTCGCTAGTACTTAGCTAGATCTAACTATTCTAAAGGGCCTAATCGAGATATTTCTAAAGTAGCTTAAGCTCTACTTCTAAAAGATTATATATAGGGCGAAAAGGTAGCTTCTTACTAACTTATAATATAATAGTATACTCCGCGCTATTAACGCGCTTAAGCTTAGCTACATTCTTCTTATTAGTAAATATATTAGCGAAGTCCTTAACTTCGTTAAGAAGAGGTACTAGTCCTACTATTATATTAGTAGCAACTACAAATATATAAGATTTAGTCTTAAGCGACTAATAGAAACGCCTAGCGTTAAGTATATATATTATAGGTAACACGCTACTATAACGCTACTTATCTATATCGCTATATATAATAATAGCCTACTAGCGCCTCTAAGGCCGCCTTAGTAAAACTAGCGCTCTAGGTATATCTAAGATAAAGAATATACTCTATATATACTTCTTATATCTAGTACTATCTACTAGTTAGATCTTAAGCTAATACGCGCTATAATAATAGCCTCTCTTCTCCTAGAACAAATCTATAGTAGGAAGAGATACGCTTATAACTTACTTAAGCCTATACTATAAGACGTAAGCTTAAGATATAATATTAATATCTATATAATTATTAAGTAATATATCTATCTTAACTTCGTCTCCTTCTATAATAATAACTACGCTATATAGGCGCTTTATAGGTACTAGGGCTATATCTAGACCTAGGGTATATTCCTTTATAGTCGAGGCTATAGAAGGGCTCCTCGACTAATAACTAGCCTTTACCTAACATACTACTACCTATCTCTTATATAATAAGTAGGCATAGGTATAGCGTTAAGTCTTTATAGGCTCTACTATCTCTACCTTATAAGTAGAAGCTATTATCTCCTTCTTTAGGATATAATAATCCTACGCCTAATAGCTAGGTTTACTATAGTTATAATAGTTGTTATTCTTATTAGCTACTCTACTACTACTCCTAGTAGGCGGAGGTAGTAGTAGCTTCTAGGAATCTCCTCTAGACTTCTTACTATCGCTCTTATTAGGCTTCTTATAGTCCTATTAGTTATAAGGTTTACTAGTAGTATACTTATATATAGTATATAAGCCTCTTACTCCTACTTACTTAATCTAGGTTACTAGAGAGATTAATTTGTCCTAAGTCTTTAGCGCTTAATAGTAGACTATAATAGCTTTGCCTAGGGTATTATATAGCTTTATAAGTAAGTATTATATATGTTATATAGGCGTGTAGGATTCTATTTATTCTTCTAGCGTAGCTAAATATATAGTAAAGGATAAGGTACTCTACTTTTTGCTCTACTTAGCGCTCTTATACTATTAGGTAATAGTAAGCCTATAATTAGTAGGATCCTTAACTACGTCTACTATCTCCTAGTAAAACATCTCCTAGGTATAGTCTAGCGCTAGGTTCGAGACCTTGAACTTATTATATTAGGTCTCTAAAGTATCCCCTTTAAGAAATATACTTATATATATAATCCGCGTATATATATTATTATAGACCTAGCCTAATAATACGAACACCTTCTCTAAATAGTAGATAAAGGTTCTTACTTCTTTTAGCATCTTACTAGAGAACTTTAATAGAGGTTCGAAGTATAGGCTACCTAAGCTACGTATAGGTATAGTAGATAAGTTAGTAGACTACGTAGATAATATAGTAGCTATCTTTATAGCCTAGAAACCTATTATCTATAGGCGCTTATAATATACTACGTCTACTTAGAAGTTATAGAGGCGTTACTCCTTATCTAGTACTACCTACTCTTACTTAAGACGAGCTATCTTCTTATTAACTATCTCCCCTACTTCGAGCTAGTTACCTATAGCCTTAGTATTATATTAGCGCTATATATAAGTAGGCGTAGAGCCTACTTAGCTAGGGGGAGGAATACTAGTTATTATAAGTACTCTATAGGCTATAACTAGAGTAGAGTAATTAGAATTAAGAACGTTTATAATAAGTAATTAATATAAAGGTATATAGTAGTATATAGAGCCTTAGTCTCTAATAATAGAGTAAGGTTAGAAACTAATTACTATCTTCGTTTAGTTACGAAGCGAAGCGTATAATATATATATATATATATATTATATATAGCTTAGCTTACTAGCCTAGCTAGCTAAGCCTATAGCTCGACTATCTAGTATTATTATCTATGCCTAAGAAGCTATTCTAATTAGTCCTTCGATTAGCTCTAGTCTTTCTATATAGGGCGGTAGTAGCCTCTAGTCTGCCTTTAATTAATAAGTAGATTAAGTATACTTTTAACTATATCTAGCTAGTTACTAGGCGCTTTTACGACTTATCTATATCTAAGGAGCTACTCTAATTAGTCCTTCGATTAGCTCTAGTCTTCCTATATAGTATAGTAGTAGCCTCTAGTCTGCCTTTAATTAATAAGTAGATTAAGTATACTCTTCTAATAATTTCGACTCCTAGCTATAGGTAAAACCTAGGCTTATAACCTATTATTTTAAGATCCTATACTTAATACTAGGTAATAGATTTATATAATAGAAGTAGCTATAGGAGGAATATATTATTAGGTATATATTAGAAGGTAATAAACATATTAGGTTAGAGAAGAGAAGAAGGAATCTTCTCTTCTCTCTCTTCTAGAAATACTCCTACTAAGGCTAAGCTTATAGGGCCTTAGTTAGAATACTCCTAAGTTATAAACTAGTATAACTCTCCCTACTCTAACCTAATATTTCTAGTATACGACTACCTACTACTTTTTAACACTTTCTAGTATTTATACTTATTATAGAGTTAGAGCCCTATATCTAAGCTTTCTCTTTAAATAGAATATATGTAATCTTCGTACTATCCTTTGTACCTATTAGATCGATCGTACGCCTAAGATTATAATACTACCCTAATAGAGTATTAAGTAGTTACTAGACTACTTTATTACATAAGTATAGGATTCTTATATTAGGCTCGATACTAACAATTTTATATAAGAGATTCGATAGAGTTATATAGGTATTATTAATTATTATGTCCTTATCTATCTTATAGGTCGTATACTATTACTAGTATACTCTTAATAAGGTTAGAAGATTCTTACTATACTTTAAGAGTAATAAGGACTATACTAGTATTAGAGTTAAATTAATCTTATCTAGGCTTTAGATAATCTCGAATAGAGTAGTAGAGTAATTCTAATACTACTTATTAGTATTTGCGAGCTTATATATATAGTCTCTAACTTTATACTATAAGTACTCTTCTTTAAGTATAGTAGCTTATAGTACTATTCTAGTAAGGCCTAAATCTAGCTAATTATAATTCTACGATCCTAAAGAGCTCTAGCTAATAGAGCTCTAACTATGCCTACTAGAAGAGCTCTAACTAATATATAGGTCTCTTAGCCTAGAGCTTAATAGGTTAGATACCCTCTATAGTAGTTAAGTACTAGATAGAGTAAGAAGTAGCTATATTATAAAGGTTAGGAAGTTAGCCTCTCTAATAACTAGGACTTCGCTATTTAAGATTATAGTTTTTAGGCTTGCTAGAAGAGAGGCCTTTTAATCTAGTAGCTATATAACCTTCTTTAATATAAGTAGTCGTATTACCTACTTAAACTAAAGCTTATAGTTTCCTTAAGTAAGAGTAGAGACCTTCTTTCTATCCTTAGTAGAATCTATAGTAAAAGGTATTATAAATAAATAGATAGATAAACAAAAGATAAATAAATTAGTAGTTTTATATCGAAATCTAGTATAGTTTTAAAAGGTTACTACTAACTTTTAACTATATCTAGTTAGTTACTAAGCGCTTTTATAACTTATCTATATCTAAGGAGCTACTCTAATTAGTCCTTTAATTAGCTCTAGTCTTCTTATATAGCGCGGTAGCAGCCTCTAGTCTACCTTTAATTAATAAGTAGATTAAGTATATTCTTCTAATAATTTCGACTCCTAGCTATAGGTAAAACCTAGGCTTATAACCTATTAATTTAAGAATCTATACTTAAATTAAATAATAGATTTATGTATTAGAAGTAGCTATAGGAGGAATATATTATTAGGTATATATTAGAAGGTAATAAACATTTTTAGTTTAAGAGGAGAAGAAGGAATCTTCTTACCTCTCTCCTCTTAAAATACTCTTACTAAGGCTAAGCTTATAGGGCCTCGGTTAGAGCACTCCTAAGTTATAATCTAGCATAACTCTCCTTACTCTAACTCAATATTCCTAGTATGCGACTGCCTATTACTTTTTAACAGAGTCGCATGAGATGGGGTCAAGGCGTCGGGATTACTTTGACCCGGTCGTACTACGTTCACATGCAAATGAATGTTGCAGACATTGAGAAAATCAGCAGCCATTGTGAGATAGAGTGCGCACGCACACGGCACATGCCAGATGAGCAATGCGTGCTCCGGAAGTTCCGATCGTCCATCCAACCTTCGGACTCGGGAACAGCCTGAGGTCGCAAGACTTCACATCCGGCAGGATTTCAATCCGCAAAATGCCATCTCTAGGGACACTGGTATCAAAAGGGCCGTGATGCAGTTGACTTGACGGATTCTGATTTGATAAATCTCCCATCACGGCGGCGAGTCAACGCCTACGACGAACGCTCAACGTACAGGATTGGACCAGCCAAAGTTCCACACTTGCCTGGTGATCACAGCATCGAGATCTCCAACCCCGTCATATACTTACAAAATTGTAAGCGGGAACATGGATCCTGTCCGACATCCAGGTGGTCCCGCCATCCTTTGTGTGAATGCCTCCCCACACGCCCTTGGGGTTCCACCCCCTGGTTCCATGCGTCAAGTCATACGACGGGTCCGGGTCCTGCAGGACCAGGCTGATGTTGAACCACTCTGTTGTGCTCGTGTCATCAGAACCTCGTCTCGACCTCCGTCGGCCCGCGAATCAAAGCTTACCGTGTGCCTCGAGCCAGCCGCATGGCTTCGTCGTACACTCGTTGGCAAAGCCGAAGCCATTGGCGTACCCGGCCTCTGAAGATTGTCGATGGTCACATACGGCTGTTCTAGCTACGGACTTGTATCGGGTCGTTACTTGCCTGCAGTGACTGTCGAGACAACCACCCCATCAACGGCCATGTCGACACGCCAGTCTTGTGTATCTTTGATCCACGTATCTGAATCGCTTGATGTGAGTCTTTTCTCTTCCATCGCGCTCTTCTGATCGACATCTTACAGGTTGCGGTCACGGTTTGCTAGAAAGCGTTGAGTCAGTACATCTGAAGGCGGGCAATGCAATGTGGATCCCTCCTCACCCCAGTCTTCGCGATTTTATTCTCCCCCCAGAAATTGGGCTTGCGGCTCAATATGAACGCGGTGATACACCAGCGGCCGGTTCCTAAATCACCGCATGGATCTTTCCTGCCAAGGATCAATTCCTCGTCATCAGAATCGTAGTAGGAAATCATGCGTACGGATCGTAGGAAGACGGATAATGGTTTATGATCCCCTGGATCAGACATCCATACGGTAAATGATACGTCCCTAGCCCGAGCCAGATAGGCAGATTGCCTTTCACCCCGTCGATGCCTGTGGGAGTCTCAGGCAGGACTATGCTCGCCTGAGCGAAGATGATCTTGTTGTTCGTGGCCGCTTCTGGGTCTGGGACCATCGTGCCATCCGGACGGGTTTTGTAAGGGACCACGGGCCCAGAGCCCCAATTCGTTCCGAACGAAGCCAGGCAGGTCTGCGACAGCAGCGCAAAGAACATCGAAAAGAGCATGTTCAACATGGCGTCCTTTCCCAGCGAATGAGCACGAGAGGTTTCTGGCTGTATTTCTGAGGCGGCGAGTCCTCTTCTGCAGGGCGCTTAGGGCGCTTATTAGACTATGACATTGTCTTCTGGTAGCGCGCTTAGACCCAATATGGGCGCCGACCTTGTGTGAAAGCATGTTGGACTTGGAACGTTTCATTCGTCGCTCGAGGTTTAAGTCCGGAGGAGTCGAGAGCAGCACCTCTTCGGAGTTCTTGTCTCGCGTAAAGAAGGACGCCCGAGCTGCTAATTAATATGTCGAGAGTGATCCGTGCTGCGATGGTAAGACAGACCCTCGGGTTGGGATGCCTTGCAGTGGCGGCCTCCGATAGATTCGAAATAAGCCTGATGATAGGCGGACGGGATGTACAACAAGCGATTACATGATGGCTCAACAAAGTCCCCTGGGTGAAAGTGAAGCCTTGGCCCTTGGCTCTGGCGGTGACAGCGATGTCCATTGAAATCAATATTGAGGCGCATATTGATGTCCAGGCGATGCGTTGCATGTAGATTGGATAGTGCCCGCTTCGTAAGCCTGATCGGCGTGTGGTTGTTCTACCTTAAAGGAGGTCACGACTTGGCTGCTTGGCACGAATACCTTATGATTCACGTTCTACGGAAACGTAGCCGAGATCACTAATGAGACCACACGTTACAACCCAGCACAGAACTCCTTTCCTGCGCAATGTGAAGATACATGAACCGTTTCTCTCATTCATACTCTTCAAGACGATGATGAGCGGAACCACCGAGGATGAGGTAGGATCAGAGTTTTTACAGAGATACACCAGGAATTAGCACGCCAGGACTACCTAGCGGATAGCGACATCCACTGGCCAACTAAAGGCTGGGACCTATCGCGAAACCAGACCAGTGCCGCCTCGATGGGCGCGGTATCTCACTAACGAAGGAATCATCATATGAGCCTCAAGTCGAGACCCTACTACAAATGCGATCTGTGGCGACACACGAGCTCTCTCGAAGCCATAGTACTAAGCGCTGGCCAGTGATGGATAGAGGACGTGTCCCAGACTTGCGGCGAGTCCAGTACGTACGGCCGCAGAGAATCAATCCGTCAACCAACCATGTACGTGTGACGTCTTTAGTAGTTGACTGATCGCTGTCCCGCGCTCCTAATCTCGATCGCCATCCCGGACTCGCTCTCCACTGCACGATCAATGCATGCCGAGAGGAAAGACTGTCAAGATTGCTTGGAAGGTGAGCTTCCATTCATGTGGTCGTTGAGAAAGCCCAGGCTCTCAAGAATGAGATAGTAGGGGGGAGGGGGACAGAGCAGGACACCGCATGATGCGAGCCCTGTCACGCATTAGTCCAGTCAACGTCCATACCATCCGACACGGTCACTCGTCCTATCCGGTCGTATTGTCAACCCCCATGCATGCATTTCCTCCATCACCCCTTCCCGCTCACTTTCTCTCTCTTAAAAAAGGAGGTAGGAAAAAAACTTCCCAACAAGCCAAAAATCCCGTGCGATAGCCGATCCGACCTCAAAAACGACCATGGCTCCGACCTGACCGAGCCCACCGACCTCCTCCTCCTCCCCCGACTCACAAAACAAAACACCCCCCTCACTCTCCACACTCTTCGATCGCCACCTCGCGAAAAAAAAACGATAGAGCTAGCTACATGCAGGAACGCCAGCACGCTAGGCCCGCCTGGGACGTCAAACGCCGCGGGGGCAGGCATTGTCAGGTCTGGCAGTCCCGTCATAAAAATAAGGTCGGGAGGCGCTCGATGAGAAGGCAGACAAGGAAGTAGATTGTTTTTACTTGGTGCCTGAGCGATGGTTTGTAAGGATGCCGAGGGTTCCGACGGAAACGCACACGGTGTGGATGGTCAGGACCATGGGCGCTGGACCGGGATTGATGACATTCCCCTGCTTGACAGGGCGTTCGCGATACCGACCTTGACAGATCCTCTCAACTTGACAATGATCGAAGTCAGGTCTGACTTCTCTTAAGAGATATACATCATCTCAAGCCAAGGACTCGCTACACCAGGCGATCCCTGAAACGCACGATTGATCGACGTGGGAAACCAAAAAAAAAGAGAAAAGAAAAAAGAAAAAAGAAAAAAAAATCGTCGCGGACATGGCTCTGATCATACGAACGCAAGCGAAACGTGGCCACAAGGACCCGACCTAGCTCGAACGCCAGCAAAGTGATTACCTGTATTAGTCCTGCTACGCTCCATTTCGGCCGTCTTCCAGATCCACCTCTTAACCCGCCGACAACCTGTCGATCGCGAACTGGGCGCCCATGTTCTGCGTGTTCGGGTCGCTCGGGTAGAAGACGTGCGGATCCGTGTCGCCGACGCGCGGATCAGTGGTATCGCAGATGCGATCGCCCTGGCGCGACGGGAAAGACACTGCGTCAGCGGCAGCCCAGACTTTGTATCTTGAGAAAAAAAAAAGAAAGAAAAAAAAGAAAAGATTGACGTACCGCGATGCAGACGTCCAAGCACTTGCTCACCCAGTCGTCGGGGATGAAGCCGTCGGCGATCTTCTCGCCGTTGACGTTACGGGTGGAGGTGCCGCCCATGTTGTCGACGTTGCACGCGAGGCCGGCTTTGCGCTCCGAGTTGCCGAACATGAAGACGCCCTGCGCGAGGGGTCAATGAGATTAGAGAGAAAGAGAGAGCAGATGTGTGGATGGCAAGGCTCACCTTGACGGCGGCAAAGGCGGCGCCGGTGAGTTTGGGGAGAGCATTAGTGGTCACGGCGGCGCCGAGGGAGTAGCCCTCGAGGAAGAAGCACTCGTCCGGGTTGGATTGGAGGGTGGTGGTGATCTTGTTGACGATGTCGGCGACGCCTTGGGAGGTCTGCAGGTCCCAGGCGGCGGGGTAGACGGTGTTGTAGAGCTTGCCGCCGGGCAGCTTGGCCAGGATCTGCGAGTTCATCATCTCCACGGGCCGGAACTCGGTCTGGGGAGCGGTCACGCCGCGGGTGTAGATGATGGCTGGGGGGGGAGGAGGCGGTGGTCAGCACAGGTTTCGGGGGCGTGGTGCGTGGGGTCGGTGAGGGATCATGATGTTACTGTAGCTGGAGCATGCCGATTGACCGAAGCCGACGGCGAAGGCGGCGAGGAGGAGGGCGCAGGTGTTGGCGCGCGACCCGAATGACGACGACATGGTGAAGATGGCGACGGAGTCGGTAGTGTCACGAGCCGGGGGGAGGCGAGGCGAGTGATGGTGGAGGATCTTATACGTTCCATCGTAGGGCCCTCGGCTGTGGCGAGGCGATGCTCTCGCGGTCTGGATGGATACGATCTGGAGGTCTCGGCGTCGCTGGGATGAGGAGTCGCCAGCGATGGGGACCAGGGGGACCCGGACAGGTGATTGGGTCAGTTTTGGGGAAGGGTTGATTCAGGAACGGGGTGGACGTCCAGGTCGTGCCGCCAGCGCACCGGGCTTGGCACGTGATCCATGTCCGGGGTCTCACTCCCGGCGTATATCGTAAGGTATCGTATCGTCCCACGCTCTGCGGCGATGCCAGACATGGTCTCGCGTCCTGAGGCTGCGGTGCACGTGAGAGCTACATGTCCTCACCACGTGATGCTCAGTTCGTGAGAGGCGGATCCATCGGCGCAACCACATGAAGATGCGGCCATTGCTTGACTGTGATGACGGGTCCGTGGCCTCATCCATTGATGACGGGTCCGTGGTGCCGAGGCATCGTCTCGACGACCGGGGTCATCCCGGGCCGGATCTGCACGTCAGCCTCTGAGTCAGTCGATTGAGGCTCCAGACAATCTGTGGCCAGGAACACGGGGGGAGACGTGGATCTAAATCAGGAACATGAAGATCCCTGATCATCAACCTGAGGCTGAGAATAGCTACAGTACATATCAGAATGTGAGGTGTGAGGTGTGAGGTGGAGGCGGGGCACAGGTGGGGGCCATGTCAGCATGTGGAGCCGACGCGGGGCTCACTGCACCTCAAGAATGTTGCATCGAGGCGCGACACTGCATCTTGTTGCTGCGGTGACTGGGGACACTGTACCTCATTGCGCTTCGGATGAATGCACATCTCAGGCACTGAGGGAGCCTGCCGCGACCACGTCCTCAGACCACCACCACACCACCACCACCACCCCCTCCAACACCCCCGCGCGGTCGGGCAGACATACCCTCGAGACGCCATGGCCGTCCCCACCGCCACCTCGCTGGGCCACGTCTATCCCGCCACCGCCACCGCCGTCCAGACGGAGCGATGGAACCGCCTGATCCGCAAGTTCAGGCAGGAATATGGCAAGCTGCCTGACTTTGTCGCCAGGAGCCCCGGCAGAGTCAACATCATCGGCGAGGTACTCATCGGACGGTATGCGTCCCTGGTGTCATGACTGATGCCGACGTAGCACATCGACTACTGCCTCTACTCGGTCCTGCCCATGGCCATCGAAGCCGACGTCCTCCTCGCCGTCTCCGTCCACCCTCGAGCCCCCGGTCCCTCCACCGTCCGCTTGATCAACGTCCACCCACACAAGTTCGAGAGCCGAGAGTTCGACATCCCCGACACCGGCGACGTGCACATCGACTCGTCGACCCTCGAATGGACCAACTACTTCAAGTCCGGCTTGGCCGGCGCCACCGAGCTGTTGCGCAACAAGGAGGAGCAGTTCAAGCAGAGTGTGGGCATGGACATCGTGGCCGATGGCACCGTGCCGTCCGGCGGCGGGTTGAGCAGTTCCGCCGCCTTCGTGTGCGCGAGTGCATTGGCCGTCCTCAAGGCCAACGGCGTGGACCAGGTCGACAAGAAGCAGCTGGTCGAGCTCGCCATCGTCTCCGAGCGGGCGGTCGGCGTCAACTCCGGCGGCATGGACCAGAGCGCCTCCGTCTTCCCCGCCCAAGGCTCCGCCCTGTACGTCTCGTTTGTGCCCGAGCTGTCGGCAAAGACGATCAAGTTCCCACCACTCAAGTCGCCCCTCACCTTCGTCGTTGCTCAATCCTTCGTCGCCGCAGACAAGCACGTCACCGCCCCCGTCTGCTATAACTTGCGCGTCGTCGAGGTCACCTTGGCCGCCTTGGTGCTGTCCAAGATCTTCGGACTCAAGTCCCTGCCCTCAGACTCTGCCCCCTTGAGACACAGTCTACGAGGCTTCCACGATGCATACTTTCAAGAAAAAGAAGGCATCAAGGATAACCACACCGTCTCACAACCAGAATTCCAGAAACAGCTGGAAGACCTCGTCGAAAAGGTCGATCAGTACCTTCCGCAAGAAGACGGCTATACTCGAGAGGAGATTTCTCAGATCACAGGCATGAGTGTCGCCGACCTCGAAGAAAAATTCATGAAGAAATTCCCCATCCGAGCAGACAAGTTCAAGCTACGACAACGCGCCCTCCACGTCTTCAACGAGGCCATCCGCGTCCTCAAGTTCAACGACCTGCTCGCCTCACCACCCCCAACCACCGAAGCAGAGAACACCGAACTGCTCCAGACTCTGGGCGGCCTCATGAACGACACCCAAGACTCGTGCCGAGATCTCTTCGAGAACAGCTGCCCCGAGCTCGACGAGTTGTGCCAGCTCGCTCGATCGGCCGGTGCGTACGGCAGCCGACTCACGGGCGCCGGCTGGGGGGGTTGTTCCGTGCATCTGGTGCCGCATGACAAGGTGGAAGCTGTGCGGCAGAAGTGGATCGAGAAGTATTATCAGCCGAAGTTTCCGGATATCACGGAGGAGAAGTTGGCCGAGGCGATTGTCGTGACGCAGCCGGGGAGTGGGAGCTCAGTGTTTGAGATGAGTGGGAAGGAGAGTTTGTAGGTGCGTACATTGGGGTACCAGTGGTGGGATGTCGTTGCATTATATCTGGAGGCATCAGGCATGAGGACAAAAGAGGAGAGCGGGACTCTTTGCGTGCGAGTGCATTAGCGAGGGTGGGTGTGCATAGCGTGGGAGTATTCTTCAGAATCACCTGCGAGAGTCGGTGAGGTAGGCATGTGATCCCTGCATCTCATGCTTCCGTACTACGGAGCTTTTCCATCCCTTTCACCTCTGTCCTTGATGTTCGCTTCGAAAGTCTTCCCACGCCACGGACGACGCTTGGTACGAGAGCCTGCATGCCTACTCCCCTTGCTGTCTACTTCCTCCATCCAGGAAAGGAAAAAAAAAAGAATACGTTGACGGTGAGAGTCTATCGGGTGGCACCCCTCAATCCTCATGCAAAGGGATCCCCCACTCCTCCCTGAAATCCACCGTCCGCCCCTCATCCCCGGGCCTCGCCAACCCATCCAACACCCGCACATCCTCGGCCCCCAACGCCCTCACCGCCAGATTCGACCGGATCCGACTCGGCGTCGCGCTCTTCCCCAACGGCACCGTCCCCCGCTGCACCGCCCAACTCTGCAACACCTGCCCGACATCCATCCCGTTCCGCCCGGCCACCGCCGCCACCGCCTCGTCCGCCAGCAACGTCGCCCCGTCCGTCTTCTGCCCCGCGAAAGGCGAGTAGCACGTCGTCAGGATGCCGTGCGCGCGCGCGAACGCGATGAGCCGCGTCTGCGGCAGCCAGGGGTGGACTTCGATCTGGTTGACCGAGACGGGGACGTCGGCCTCGAACGGCAGGATCTCTTGCAGTTCCTGCACGGAGAAGTTGGAGACGCCGACCGTGCGGCAGCGGCCCGTGCGCACGAGCGCCTGCATCGCTTGCCAGGTTGGCACGAAGGACCCGTCGTGCCCGTGGGCCCGCGCGATGTGCGAGGGGCAGTGGGCGTGGTCGAGGACGGGTTTGCCGTCTGCGGAGGCCAGGATCGCGCGGTCGTGGGCGGAGGCGGTGGGGTGGGAGAAGGACGCTTCTAATGCGGAGCGGGAGATGGGTTGGAGGACGTGGGGCCAGTGCGCGAGGTAGAGGTCGAGGTAGTCGAGCTGCATGTTCTTGAGGATCTTGTCGAGGCAGAGCGCGACGTTGTCTGGGTGGCCGAAGTGAGGCCAGAACTGTGGAGGGGCGTTAGTTGGCATTCGGTCACTCTGGGACTAGTCCACTGCGAGCACCCAGATTCCCAAGTCGTCGTTGTGGGCGTGACCCCCTTCGATAAACGTATGCAGATTCCCGTCAAACAACAGAGGCCAAGATGAAGCATTGAATCATAAGAAGGAAAAGAAAAAAAAAATAACCCACCTTACTCGTCACGAAAATCTCCTCCCTCGGCACACCCGACTCTCGAATCGCCTCCCCGACCGCCTCGTCGACCCCGTACATCCACGCGCAATCCAAATGACGGTACCCGGCCTTGAGCGCCGCCAACGTCGCGTCCTTGGCCCAGCTCGTGTCGCCGGACGCCCAGGTGCCGTAGCCGACGGAGGGCATCTCCACCGTCGTGCCGTTCGCGGCGCGGAGGGGGAAGGATTTGGGGAGGGACATGGTTGGGTTTTGGTGGGGTGACGAGGATGCTTGGTCGCTGGCTGGTGTTGTGGTTCGAGTGTCGGGGTGGTGTTTTTGGCTGAGGTGGGATATTGTTGGGCTGCTTGGTTGTTGTATGGACTATTGGGAGCTCGTGCAGGTCCTCAGGTAGGACTGAGTTTTCTGTATCGGAGAAGCTTCATTACGTCATATTTCCACCGATCAGGGAGATGTGCGTCTCATAGCGGGAGAAATCATGCAGCAGGCGTGCATGCAGGAGGCAACCCGGAGGTGCATCTGCTGATGATGTGATCGTGGTCGTGGTATAGATGGCAGGATTGGCAAACTGCTGAGACAGACGAGTACCTTACCGACCTTGTGCCTCGCTCTTCGATCATTTCTCACGCACTTTCGGCCATCTATCTCATCATTCATGTTCAGCGCCCAAGACACGTCTAAGGCGCTGCCTATCTCCTAGCAGGTGACAGTGCTCGCCTACAAGACCCATCCCGCTCAACCCTGCGAGGTGTCCATCGGCTCGCCACGTCCAGCAGCACCAGCCTTCTCCGCCCTCTTCGCCGCCAACGTCTTCGCCTTCCACTCATCAATCTGCTGCTTCAGCTCAGTATTAGGAATCACGTCCTCAATCTTCAAAGGCATCCTGTTGAACGGGTCATTCGGATCGGATAGCAAGTGCGAACGGATAGTCGCGCGATCGACAGTGTTTTTACTGGTCGGTAGTATGACTGGGTCCGTCATGAGGTCTGCAAGCAGCGGGTCCAAGAATTCGTCCGGAACTTCACCCAGATCAGCTTCCTCCTCTTCCTCCGCAGCCTTGAACGCCGCGACACGATCACCGAGCGACGTCCACTTCTCAATCTCTGCTGGAGCCATGTATACCGCAGTGCTCATAAGCCTTGCAGCTTCCGCGAAGTTCTCGGGCTTGTAGCTGCGACCATCCTTGGCGATCGCTTGAGAGAAACGTTCCTTGGCGGATAAATTCAGGAAGACCTTGATGATGTCGATGAGTAGTGCCTTAGGATCCCACTTATATTCTGCAGGATTCTCGACCTTCAGGTTCTTGCGTCTATTACCGACCATGATATCGAGATTGTAATCCAGCATGTCGGCCAAACGCTGGACAATCTCGGGCATAGTGAATGCATCTGGGAGCGTTTCTGTGAACAGGATCAAGGTCTCCATGGACTCACGCGTCAGCTGCGAGTAGCTCTTGGCCTTGCCCTTCTGGTCTTCAAGTAATTCCTGCTTCTCCTTCCGCTGCTCTTCATCCAAAGCAGCAAAAGCAGGACCCTTCATCTCCTCGGTCAAATTGTGGATCTTGGAGAAGCTCGTCAAACTCTCATCAAGTACGAATGTGACATCGTTGACGATCATGTTGACAAACTGCACGAAGAAGTCGGTATTGACCTGTGCCTCCTTGGAGAGATTCTCGCGATACATGGTGTTGACCCAGATGCACTTGATGACCTGGAAGATTTCGAATCGGATGTTGAATTTGTCGTAGAATTGCGTATGCGTGCCTGTGCTTTCCGCCTCGATGTAGTACTTCATGAGGGCGTGAAGTAAGTGCTTGTGCGCGAACCCGGAGCCGATAAGCAAGTCGCCCAGCAAACCCCTCGCGTTGTGACCGAACGGCTGAACGCCATAGAACAGGATGGTGACCAGACCAGACTTTACACCCGGATTCTTGACGTATTCACTGTTGCGCAGGAAGGTGACGCAGACTTGCACAATCTCGTCGCATTGCTGCGGTGTCATGATCTGTGGTAGGTTCCGGGTGATGAATTTGAAGTTCTCGACAATATCTTCTAGGAAATATTCTGGCAGATATTTGAAGACATCAGGTTGCTCCGCTGGCAGTGGCAGCTGTAGCCGTTGTTTGGGCAAGTCTTGTCCCGACGCTAGACGCAGAAGCCAGACAATCACGTACCGCATAAATTGCATGCTTCGGGCCTGGTTCTCAGTATCTAGCAGAACGCCCTCCGTGGCATGTATGGTGCTCCACATGTCGTCTATCGACTTCTTGGCCTTCTTCACCTGCTCTTCGAAACGAGCAAGATACCTCGGGTCGTGTGCAAACTTGTGGCGGTCAGCCTCAAAGGCGGCCATGTCCTGCTCGTATCGTTTCACTGATTTCCGCAAAGTACCCATGCGCTCTTGAGCCGCTTCTGTACCGTAATGGTGTGCGGCGACGGTGAGGAAGAAGACTTCGGAGATGAAATTGTTGGTACCTTCGGCAGGTTGAGCGTAGTATGCATCTGCGGCCTTTTGATCGGCATTGATCTTGGTCTCGTCCGAGATATCGACGCGCGGGTTGCGTCTAAAGTACTCGGCATGGATTCGATCGATCTTCTCGAAGGATGCGCCGATGAACGGATCACACAGCCGGTCAAGCACGACCGTGACATTCAGCATAAAGCCGTCGCTGGAGACCGTCTTATAGTCTACCCGCATAGCTCGTTTCTTGTGGTTCTTATTGACGCACGCGGCAAACCAATCGAGCGTGCGACCTCTTGCTTCCGCATCAGCCTTGATGAAGAAGTTGGTGATTTCGAGCAGTTCTTCCTGGTGATTGCGCAGCTCCATACGTATGGCGTTCTGAGCGTTGAAGATGAAAGCGCGGTCGCGTGTTTTAGGTGCCGAGAAGAAGCTCTGTGATGGCTCTGGCTGCATAGGTGACAGGCGATAGAATGGCCCAAGCAGGGTTTGTGTCTCGATGTTTTGGGGCTCCGTCTGCCCCGGCAACCACTTTGCGGACTCTGTCAAAGCAACCGCAATCGACTTGTACCGTGTCAGATTCTTCAGCGCGTGGACGTAGTTGCGATAACCTCCGAGCATGCTCTCCTTGGACAGCCGCGCGCTCAGCTCCTCTACCGCGCCAACAATCGCTTCTTTGATGCTATCATCTTCTGACATGCGGCTGGTGGCTTCGTCCAGGAAGTCAGAGCATATGCCAACCTCAGACTCCCTGTCCGCTACCAACAGGTGGTCGACCAGTGGGTTGGCAGCAGGAACGTTGTCGCCGAACATCTCCGGCATAGTCACGGCAAATATGCAATAGCTCATGCACAGACGGAGTGTCTCCTTGAGGATGTCCAACCGCGCCTCATCCTTGCTGCCGTACCGAACATTGTTCTGCGTTCGCTTGGCCCGCTTGAAGCATTGTAATAGATACTCAAACGGCTTGCCCTTTGGAGCTTGCCCCGCGGCCTCTGTTATGACGCCCTCTAATGAGTCCACGGTGAGTTGTAGAGGAGCGCCGGCCTCTGACAGCTCCTCACGTGTGCCTGCCAGGAAGATCAGATCATTCCCATGCAGGTCTCGGGTCTCTTCCGGCTTGAGAGACACCCGGAAGACTGCGCGCAAGGTCCTATCTTGCCATGCCTCCAAGCTCTCCGGCTCTCGCTGCCGTGGCCGACTCTCCGACTGACGCGGCCGCTCCGATCCACCGCTGTCCCGCTT
Source organism: Teratosphaeria pseudoeucalypti (assembly GCA_013403795.1). Lineage (NCBI taxonomy): Eukaryota > Fungi > Ascomycota > Dothideomycetes > Mycosphaerellales > Teratosphaeriaceae > Teratosphaeria > Teratosphaeria pseudoeucalypti. The sequence goes on along the minus strand of JABBMZ010000012.1, from coordinate 328,942 downwards.
CGCCGGCGATGAAGGCCTTGGTCTGATCTTGATCTGTGGCGCAGTCTTCTTCTCCTCAGTCTGCTCCTTCATGCCCAACTGCGCGAAGGGATTCTCTGCCGCCTCAGAGGCGCCGTCCCCCGTCTGTGGCGATGGCTGTGCGGGTGTGGTTGCTGTTGCCGGTGGTGGTGGTGTTTGAGCATTCTGAGGCGTAGTCGGACTGGCAGCGAGACCGCCCAGCTTCGCTAATCGCTTCGCGCGAATCCTGTCTGCGTCGGACATGTTCGAGTCGGCCATGGTGATGGTCGCAGATGGAGGGGTTTGGTTGTATTATGTTGTTGTACAGAGGGTATTGTTCGACCACCAGATGCGGAGGCGGAATAGAGCGAAAGTAGGGTGCCAGACAGCCCCAGAGAGATCTTGGTAATGTGTAGGTGCCACTCGAACTACAAAGATCTACCTCCGTACATGCTGGTCACATTCAGATGTTCGATGAGGTAAGCAAGTCAATCGATCAGGAAGCTTAGACGCCGGCACGGCTCATCCCGAGACATACCTCACAAATTAATGCCTGTCTGTCTGTCCGTCACAGTAGCGGAAAATATATTTCTAACAATCGCAGAGAGACGACCTCACAATCATGTCTGGATCAAGACTGCATTAGTCTTACACGCACCACGACGCATGAGCCCGGCAGCCTTCAGCCCATTTTCCAGTCTGTTCTAAGTGCATCGCTCCATCAGATCCCCAAGGTACCGAGAGCCTTCCCAACAGCACGGCCATACTCGCTGTGTGCCTCCATGGCCACATAGCTCTGAAGTACGAGACTGCCGTACCTCAATGCCATGTACCAAGAAAGCTTCGTTGCGGCAGTCTCAGGCGAGCCCTACGTCACGATTGTTCTGAAAGCCGTTCGCCGACGCCGACAGTATCCGCCTCTATAAAATGCAGCCACGACTTCAACCAACGGTATCTCATGAGGTAAGGCACCACGACACCGTCAACCATTTCAACGTCATTCCTCCATACCATGTCATCCACCACCACCACCACTCCCGGCACCATCGAGCCACCCCACCCCATCTCCTCCCTCCCCAACACAACCTGGACCAAACCCTCCTACACCCTCCCCCTCCCCTCGCTCAAATTCCTCTTCCACCTCGAATGCGACATGGAAGCCTTCCGACACATCGGCCCCGGCCCCTACGGCGACCGCAGCACCGTCATCTTCAAAGGCGGCCGCTTCGAAGGACCCAGGCTCCGAGGCGAGATTCTGCCTGGAGGCGGAGGTAGATCTCCCCACCTCCCCCCCTCATATGACTATTTCTTTTTGCTGAATGTGTCCTAGATTGGGAGATTGTCACGAATCATGCGCGAGACGGGCAGGAGGTGCAGACTGCTCACCTCAATACGAGGTATAATCTGGTTACGCACGATGGTGCCACGATTTATCTACAGACGACGGGTACTAGGACCGGGCGGAGAGAAGTGTTGGAGCAGTTGGGCCAGGATACTAGTATCACGCCTGACCAATTCAAGATGCGGTTGCACTTGACGATGGAGACGGGCGATCCCAGATACGAGTGGGTGAACGATGGCGTGTTTGTTGCGAGCTCGGGGCGGGTGGGCAGTCAAGTGATTTATGATGCTTACGAGCTTCTGTAGCTACCTGCATTAGCAGCCCATGCTACCGGACCACGCATTACAGGACCCTGCTCAGCAACACAATAGGCACGCCCAATCAATGATTGTCCCTCAACTCAAACCTCTGCGCAACCCTCTGAAACTTCGTCGCCCTTTCAAACACCATCCCCTCACTCAACGGCCCGACTTCCCTCCTAAACAACTCCTGATACGGCGTGTGACTCTCCACCACCTGATACCCACCCTTCTCCTCCAACGCCCTCCTCCGCCTCCCAATTTCCTCCTCAGAGACCATCAAAACAACCTTCCTCCTCCCCAGATCCACCCTCAACACATCTCCATCCCTCAGGATCGCCAGATTCCCTCCCCGCGCAGCCTCTGGCGATGCATTCAGAATACTCGGCGACCCGGACGTGCCGGATTGCCTCCCATCGCCAATACACGGCAGAGAATACTTCAATCCTTTCTTCAGCAGATGCCCAGGCGCAGTCATGTTCACCACCTCCGCGGCTCCGGGATAGCCCAGCGGCCCTGTCCCGCGCATGACTAGGATCGTGCGCTCGTCGACGTCCGCCGTTTCGATACGTCGGGCGTAGTCTTCCGGGCCATCGAAGACGACGGCTTTGGACTCGAAGGCGTTGGGGTCGCGCGGGTTCTCGAGGAAGGCGGAGCGGAATTCGGGGGAGATGACGGAGGATTTCATGATGGCGGAGTCGAAGAGGTTGCCTGTCATGTGGAGGAAGCCTGCGTCTTGCTTTAGCGGGTCGGAGAACGCGCGGATGGTTCGTCGGTCCCAGGAGTGTTGGCCCGCGACGTTTTGTCGGACGGTTTTGCCGTTGGCGGTGAGGATGTCGTGCAGTCTGCCTTGGTCCCAGAGCTCGGCCATGACGGCGGGTAGGCCACCGGCGCGGTAGTATTCTTCGCAGAGCATCTCGCCGGCGGGCTGGACGTTCACTAGGAGGGGTAAGCTGTAGCCAATTCGGTCCCAGTCGTCAAGATTGAGAGGTACGCCAATGTGCTTCGCAATAGCGTTCAGATGGATGAGAGCATTGGTGGAGCCTCCTATGGCGGTATTGACTACGATTGCGTTCTCAAAGGCCTCGCGCGTCATGATGTCGCTAGGCTTTCGGTCGGCGTGCACCATTTCCACGATTTGCAGGCCGGTACGGTATGCGTATTGCATGCGCTCGCGGTAGGGCGCTGGGATGGCAGCTTGACCGGGGAGAGACATGCCGAGGGCTTCGGCCAGAGCGTTCATGGTGGATGCAGTGCCCATTGTGTTGCAATGGCCCGCGCTAGGAGTGCCCTTAGTGACCATCTCGGTGAGGCCTTCGTCGTCGAGCTCGCCAGCTGCGTGGAGCTCGCGGGCTTTCCAGAGGACGGTACCAGATCCGATCAATTGCTTCTTGTCGTAACCATTCAGCATTGGTCCTACGTTCAGACAGATCGCTGGGATGTTGAGGGTTGCGGCAGCCATCAGGCAGGCTGGAGTGGTCTTGTCGCAGCCTGTGAGGAGGACGACGCCGTCAAACGGATAGGCATATAGCAGCTCGACCAATGTCAGGTAACTCAGATTACGATCGAGTGTGGCTGTCGGCCGTCTCGAGCTCTCCTGGATGGGATGCGTAGGGAACTCAATAGCGATGCCACCAGCGCTTCTGATGCCTTCTCTCACCCTTTTGGCCAAAGTGAGGTGGTACCGATTGCAAGGTGCTAGGTCGCTGCCCGACTGCGCAATGCCAATCACCGGCTTGTTCGACATGAGCTCCTCCTGCGTCAAGCCATAGTTGAGATATCGATCCACGTAGAGGGCGCTGATGGCCCTATCGTCTGCTCGGTCAAACCATTTTGCTGATCTCAGCTTGCTGGGTTCTGTCGTGAGATTCGATAGCGTTTCTTCAAGCTCCTTCGTTCTGGCCCTCAGGGTGGCGAGTTCAGTCTTGTAGTCTTCTATGTCAACAGGCGCGCTGTTGGCATGGTGGCAAGAGTCTGCTTGCTCGCAGTCTGTGTTGCAGCTCTGGGGAGCGGTCTCGCAAGACATCTTCGCTCGAGTATGGACAGCCAAGAATGCAGGATTATAGGAACGATGACCATTTGCTGTCCGTTGACAGGATCATCCTACCTTACACTCGTCTCGTGCTCATTGCCCGATTGTGGAGCGTCGGCGTGTAGTAGGCCGCTGTCGGGTGAGCATCCGGCGAACCACATCTCCAACGTGCGGATCCTCTCATCTGTTCTCGCCTTGAACCCGCTGATCAGCCAGTCCTGATAGAAGATCGATGAGCCATCAGGCTGATGTCCTCACGCTTCAACTCTGATCTCAGCCCCTTGGTCCCGTTATAATGTCCAGAGCGAGCGACCCCAGTACAGAGGGACGGGAGGCATCGAATTCGGTCGGCCTTTGCTTGAGGTCAACCTATGGTTGTCGCTAATCAGCGGATCATCTTTTATCCGAGGCAACACTCACTCAGACTGATGTAAGATAGACAGAGGCAGACGATGACCGTGCGGGAATCCCTTATATCACAGTCTGGAAACATGGAGTCCTTTCAGAATGCTCGATGCGTCAAGATGCTACAGAAGTCTACCGAAGATAGTGGCCATCCATGCTATTTCTCCAGGGTTTTACCACGAACATAGCGTCTTGGATGAAGTTGCTCATGCGAGTCCAGCTCGCAGTCGGCACCGCCTTCGATCAAAAATCATCCCATACCGCCATATTAGTCTCAGCTGCAGGATTTAGTTGGGAAGAAGCCCATCGACGTTTACTGTGAATCGGACGTCGTCAAACATTTCGTCTGTCAAAGAGGCATCCGGCAAATTCTGCTGAGCATTATTCCGCGCAGCCGAAGCCGAAGAAATCAATCTGTCGAACACTGCTTTGAGCTCTTCCAAGCTCGGGTTTGGGTTAGTCTCTGATGTTTCCGGTTCCCATAAGTCTTCGACAAACCTGCGTAGTTGAGTGTCATCGCTGTCATTCGCCAAATCTGGTGACTTACTGTAGTCAATCAGGTCTGTAAGTGAGTCCCCCAGCATGGTCAAATCTTTGAGAACAGGACCGTAGTTGCCATACTCGTCAACGGCTGGCTCACTACCACCGAAATCGATCATCACCATGTCAGGCAGCGTGGGTGAATCTCGAGGCTTGAGAAGCACATTGTAATCGTGCATGTCGCCGTGCGAGAGAGTCTCCCATCGGTCCGTCGAAGGGGTGTCCGAGGTAGCTCTTGGTCCGAAAGCCATATATCTCAACGTTTCTAACACCTGGCACATGATATGCCAGATGAGCTTCTGGGATAGCGCCTGAGGATGGTGTGTTCTGATGTTTCCGACTGCTCCACCCGGGATATATGGCATAGCCAGCCACACGATATCTCGCTCTTCATCATCATGATGCTCAATCGCTTCGACGATTCCGTGGTATCCCTTAGTGCTTCTACTTGTTAGCGCTTGGATCTCCATCCGTAGAGCGTCGCATGCTTGAGCCAAGGACCCTGTCCCTGCTCTCGGGACCTTTATAACAACAATTTTCTGCCGTAACATGGCTTCGAGCTGCTGCTTAGTACCTTGCTGAGCTCGGACTTCCTCAACTGCTCGTTTGCTGACTGCCAGGTAGGTGGTGGAATTTCCGCCTTCGGCGAGCTCTCTAAGCTCGAAGTATGTCTGCCGGTAATGATCTCTTGACGACATTGGTCAGTCAACGCTTGTGGGAGTGGCCTTTGGGGAACTGGACGACTGGATTTTGATCAGGAAACCTGCTGATCGATGTTTTCTTGCGATCCAATAAATGAGCGATTGGTTTTAAAGATTCGTATAATAACTCTGATCGAGGAAGGTCAGTGTCGAGAAGAAGGCTCCCATCTCGATACATACCGGCGTGAGTGCTAAATGTGTTCTTTGTCCTTACAATGCTTTATCGAGTATCGAACAAGGCTCCCTTTCACAGCTGCATCGTGCTCGATTTGAAGACCTTTGTACTCTTTGGACCCCTGAGCCCGAGTCGCCGAAACTCGATTGACTGTTGTGGCCTTCCCATTACAGCATGGAGTGACGCGCAGTGTTGCATATACGTCCATCCCGCCGACGAAGCAGCTCCAGTGCAGTGTATAGACCGTGAATTATGTGTGTATACTGAGAATGTCATGCGATATAGTAGCAAGAAGAATGCGAGAAGACGTTGATGTCCAGGATCAGTGCAAAGATCTTACTATTCGGATACATATGGTTGTCGTTGTCCAGAATAGGAGCAAAAGACTAGCTCGTGTCTCAGACATTGATCTACCCATTGCAAATCAGCCTGTCTCCATGTTGTGACTCAAGACCTGATTGTCAGACATGTCGACACCATCCGACGCATCGACACTGTCAGCCATGATGTGGTCTACCATACTAACGTTGTCAGGCCCAGTTGCGTCTTGGTTCACTGCAGCGTCATCCAGCATAATGACATCCTCAACGCCGACCTCAGAAAACATCAGGAAGCTAGCTTTGCGCAATTTTTATCACCAGCTCTCGATCATCTACGCCTCTTGTTCGCCCCACACCCAGCTTGCACACTAGTAGGGTCGTCGTCTTGAGCAGAATCCTGACTTGACCTCCGCTTTTGACCCTTGCCTGGCCTGCTCGCCCCTTGATCAGTCTTCTTTGGCGCCATCATCTTCTCCTTGAGCAAGCTCTCAATCATGGGGCAGTTCAGAAATTCGACGTGCTCTAGGCCACGGAGCTTTCCGAGAGCGCCGAAGCCAGGCATTCTCTGGATTTGACGCTCTTCGGCGGATCCCCGACGAATATATATGTCCTCATCAATATCAATGATGAGCCTCTTGAGGTTGTCGCAAAGGAAGAGCAGACCAAGCGATCTAGGAGCATCCACAGGAACGCGCCGGACAGAGACGTGAACGCCGATTTGCTCGATGTATTGCTTATTCTTGCCAATCTGCCCAAGTGCACGTGCCATGGACTGGTGAGAACCGAAAATGAATCTGTTGATGCTGAAGAAGAATGGCGTGCCCTCGGCGTTGAATTGTTTGTTGGTCAAGCGCGGCGACAGAATCTGTTTGATAGGCTTTGTGCGGGCGAGGTCTGATGGTGCGTATCTTGGTATTCGACGCCCGCCGTTCTGGATCTGGTTCTGGAGACTGTCGGCTTGTAGCAGAAAAGCATCGCCCGATGATTTGCATTTTTCAAAGTATAGGCCGTCGACAGGGTACCGGAATACATGCTCATAGATGACATTGCGCAGCTCGGCTGGCAGGTCAAAGAAGGCGAACGTGCTTTGTTCAGGGGTTCCAGTCATTGGAAGAAAGCCAGCGTCTTGCAAAAATCGCTGACCTCTTGCTGGGGGAATGCTGTATGTGGTGAGCTCGTGCTCCTCGTTTTGGATGATCGAGACGGGCAGGTCATACGTCTGAAGAGGGAGAATCGTTAGGGACCAGGCCATATATAGTAGACATCGAACCATCTCACCCTCATCAATGCCTTTTGAAGCTTGTATCGGAAGTGGTCGGGCTCCAACAGTGACAAGCGGCCGTGTCCACCAGCCCATAGCGCTTCTGCTGCCGCTAGTCTACAGAAGTTGAAGTTCTCCAAGATCCAGACGAAGATCATCTTAACTGTCAGAGACGTGGATCCTTCCTGCGCAAGTAGTGCCATGACAATAAGTAGATCTTCAGAGTAGGGCTGCGTCGGGCTTAGGTCTGCGCCGGCTTCGACTATCTGCCGCTTGACGCGGACCGCAAGGGATTGCGAGCTAGACATTGTCGAGATGGTGATCGATTTCCTTGAAGTCGAGGGATGGGATGCGTTGACTGGTGGCAGTCGGCGCGACCAAGAGCGGAGTCCTCGTAGGACAGCAATTCGCAGTTGTAGAAATCAACTTGGAGACCCAGTTGATGGACCGATGAGCAGCGAAACGCTTGCAAGAAAGCGGCTTTTCCCGCCCAGCCCGTCCGATCTTCACATGCTCAAGCTGTGAAGGCCAGCTGCATGACCGCACCTTCCAAGATGGGTAAGCAAGCCCGCAGTTCCTGGCAATCATATTCTGCTCTCGCTTCCACCGACGCAAAGCTGGGTTTCCCAGATGTCATGGGCATTGGACTGAACCACGTGGGGTATTGGTGTCAGCGGGCTATCAGGTATCCGTCAGGCACTTGTCACAGACGTTGACCGGACAGTGCATCACGACCGGGTTGTTCAGGGCGTTAAGTGAAGGCATCTTGTGTCACGCATCAGTATGGCATGCGCACATCTTCCAAGATTGCTTTCGCCGCGTCCCAACGCAACTTTTGAGCCCTCAGCTTCTTATTAGCTTCGTCGAACAGATGAACGCCAACATCCACTCTCAGACGAGGCATCAGCCCCGAGCCCGTCACGTGAGCAGTGCAAAATGACGGGTCCATCTAAGTCTCTGATGGAATCCTCTCTTGTCTCTATGGGCTGCTACCACGAGTGCTGCCTATCAGGAAAACACATTGACTCAGAAGGCGCGTACACGAGCAGCATAGCGCTTTGCACACAGAAGAGCGTATATGAGACGGCCAAGTCGCTGCGAAATCTCCACTTTTCTCCGCCCGGCAATCAGTAACGAAGATAAACCGGCCTAGGTACAGCGAGCATGCTTGCATCTCTTATGGATCCCCTTCCAGGGATCGTGGCCATTTCCTCGACATAAGATCCACTATGAGCGAACAGCAGGATTACGATCTCGACAGCCCAATTTCTGGTGGCGGCCTGCGCTCTGGCCTGACCAGCTATGGCGACCAGCATTTCAGTCTCTTCCTCCGTAAAGTCTTCATCAAAGCGGCCGGCTATGGCGAAGACGCCTTGTCTCGACCCATTATTGGCATCATCAACACTGGCTCCGGCTTTAATCCATGCCACGCCAACGTCCCACAGCTCGTTGAGGCTGTCAAGCGAGGCGTACAGCTCCATGGCGGCCTTGCTATCGAGTTTCCAACAATTAGCCTACATGAGTCATTCGCATCGCCGACGAGCATGTATCTGAGAAATCTCATGTCTATGGATACTGAAGGTCAAGATTGCGACCTATGCACTTGCCTGAATCTTCGCTTATTGGGATTTAACAGAGATGATCAGAGCGCAACCCATCGACGTCTGCGTAATGATAGGTGGCTGCGACAAAACAGTTGGTCTTGTAATCAATGACCCGTAACGAGAGCATCAGTTGACCTTCTCTAGATACCGGCTCAGCTAATGGGCGGCCTGTCCGCAAACAAACCTGTGTTGAGCTTAGCCACCGGACCGATGATGCCAGGCTCGTTCAAAGGCGAACGTATCGGCGCTTGTACTGACTGCCGCAACAATTGGGCTGCGTATCGAGCAGGCACGCTGGATGTAGAGGATATAGCCGGCATTAACGACGAGCTTGCACCGACTGTAGGAACATGTGGTGTGATGGGCACAGCGTCTACTATCGCTTGTATCACCGCTGCGTTAGGTATGATGCCGCTGGACGGTGCGTCTGCTCCAGCAGTCTCGTCCGCACGACTACGGGTAGCGGAGCAGACAGGTGCAGCAGCTGTCGCTGTAGCTGCCAACCTCGACGAGCGCAGACCACAAACATTGCTCTCACGGAAATCCTTTCTGAATGCTATCATTGTGCTACAGGCCATCGGAGGCTCCACGAATGCCGTCGTGCACTTGATGGCCATCATCAATCGTCACCCAGACGTCGCAGGAACTATCACCCTGAAGACTTTCGACGAGATCGGGCAAAAGACACCTTTGCTTGTTGATCTCAAACCGAGCGGCGACAACTACATGAACGACTTCCACAATGCTGGCGGAATGACCGCTCTGCTGCACACTCTACGCCCGCTATTACATCTGGATGCTTTGACCATCACAGGCGAGACGCTCGGCCAGCAACTTGACTCCATACCCTTCAAGCCTTTTCCGTACTCAAAGCAGCTGATCAGACCACTCGACGACCCGATCTATCCAAATTCAGCCCTCGTAACATTATACGGCAATCTCGCACCCGGTGGCGCCATCCTCAAAGCCGCTGCCTCCAAAATTCGGACACTATTAGAGTACGAGGGACCCGCCGTAGTGTTCCAGAATACCGCAGACCTCGCGAATCGAATCGACAGCGACGACCTTCACGTCACAGAAAAATCCGTACTGGTCCTCAAATCCATAGGACCTATAGGCAATCCCGGCATGCCTGAGGCGGGCGTGATACCTATCCCCCGCAAGCTCAAAGGCGTCACGGATATGCTAAGGCTTAGCGATGGCAGGATGTCAGGAACTGCTGGTGGTACCATCGTGTTGCATATCTCACCTGAGTCCGGCATCGTGGATTCACCGTTTGGGATTGTGGAGGATGGTGACCTTATCCGTCTTAGTGTCGCGGAGAGACGACTCGAGGTCAAGATTTCTGATGCGGAAATTGCTGCGCGGGTGGAGAGACGTCAAGCTGCGTTGAGGCATGCGGGTCAGGTTGTACATAACAAGCGGATTGTTGGGTCCAGGAAGAGAGGTTATAGAGGACTGTATGAGACGTCGGTTCTGCAGGCAGAAGATGGGGCTGATTTTGATTTCCTTACTGCCAGGGGCTGTTCATAGCAGGCGGACACCTGTATCGACTTGGACCGATTTTTCAGCCTGCGTACTCGAGGACCTTCTACTTCAGAATTGACTCTTTTCTCGCCGTTCTCGACTGCCACTTCTTCAAGGAGGAGCGATGCCATTCGGCCCGCGAGCTACACTAGTGGGCAAGCACGACAACTGGACCATAAAAAGGCACTTCGGAATTTGTCTATCATATACATCTATCGAGTCTCTGCCATATGCGTCATAACAACATCTATACCCACTACAACTTACTCCTCTCCGCAATCAGGCCCGCACCCTTCGGCTGGCTATCCAACCAACTCCGATCCAGCTGATTCACATTCTGAACACCAGCCACATTGAACAGGATGTCCAAATCGGCGAGCAAGCTCTTCATGACATGCCTAACGCCATGCTCGCCCATGATGGACAGACCCCACACCCATAGTCTGCCGACAAAGACAAATCTCGCGCCCAGCGCAAGAGCCTTCGCCACATCTGCGGCACCGCGAATGCCAGAATCGAACATGATGTACGTCTTGTCACCGACGGCATCGACAATCTTCTCGAGTGCGTCGAGTGACGCGATTGCGCCATCGACCTGCCGACCGGCGTGGTTGGACACCACGATACCGTCGCAGCCGACTTCGACACACTTCCGTGCGTCCTGCACGGACTGTATGCCTTTGATAGCAAACGGTTTGCCACCCGAAAGCTCCTTCCACGTCTTGATCAGCCACGGAATCTTGCTCCAGTCCCATGCGCGACCGTGCCAGACATTGTCAATCCACTTTGCGCCAGCCTCGTTAGGTTGCTTCTTGGGGTCTATGCCATCGGCTGCGAGTCGCTTCTGGAAGACGGGATCGGTGAGGCCGAGGTCCGCGCCTTGGCCGTGGTAGAAAGCATAGTTGGATGTGTACACGTCGTCGTGGCGCCAGCCGAGTTGCCAGGTATCGACTGTCAGTATGCAGGCGGTGAAGCCGGAATCTACTGCTCGCTTGAGGAGGGAGACGGTAAGCTCGTCGTCGTGTGGCATATAGAGTTGGAAGAATCTGGTGCCCTCGCCGTTTGCCTTGCCTACATCTTCTATGCTTGTCGAGCCAGCGGTGGACAGGCAGTATGGGAGGTTCAGCTCTTTCGCTACCTTTGCCACTGGGAGCTCAGCTAGTGGATGGTATATTTTATTGATGCCGATCGGCGAGAAGCCGATGGGTGCAGAAGTTTTGTGGCCCCAGATCTCGTGGCTGGTGTCTCGCTTATTTGTGTCTACCAGCATGCGAGGGATGATCTTGTGTCGGTAGAAGGCTTGGCGATTTGCGAGGTGGGTGTAGGATTGACCAGCGTTCGAGCTGGCGTAGTACCAGCCGCCCTCGGTGAGCTTCTCTTTGGCCAATTCTTCAAGCTTGCCAGGCTCTGTCATGATTGTCAGTGTTTGGCTTGAATCCTGAGGTATGTGAAGTAGCGCCATACCTGTGTTGAACGGTGGGACCACGCCTTCATTAGATGTCCAGAAGTTCTTGCGCTGATACTCAGCCCATTCGGGCGTCGTTCGCTGGTCTTTATTTGGGTTTTTGACGTCCATAGTGTGGCCTACCTCCTAGTGACTTCCTGTACCTTGAGGTGAGGTGAAATCAGGTGGTGGGAAAATAGGACGGAAGAGGACAAGATGGAAACACACATATACTTCTCTTGTACGGCTACGATACAATATACTGCGGCAGCATCCGCACAGCCTTCTTTTGCGTATCAATGCTCCAGAGCATCAAGGTAGTTCTGATCGCGATGACATATATATTCGCGCATGTGCAATCCAAATTGCGGCTCAATGTGACCTCATACCTCAAGGTACCTTGTTAAGAACAGATGGCCCGTGCGTCCCAGGATCTTAGGTGAATGCATGTGTGGAATAATATATTTCGACAGGTCGCTTGTGTGTTGAAACCTATGTTCGAAGTACGAGATCTTGATCCGTCACTTGAATTTTCTCAATCGTAGCAGGCACACTTGTATTGTTCCCTGCGCACAGTAGACATATAAACCCCGAATGCCCCTGCGGATTGGCCTTACCCGGCATGCCAATTCTCCCCTTGAACAGCAAATGATTGTATCTGCTTGTAATACTCCTGTAAAGCATCCACAGCATGATCAGATGCAGCCGGCCAGCCGGGATATGAGTTGTGATATCGAGCGTGACGCCTTCCCAAATCGTCAGACTGATGTTGGTATACTGCGTCACTACAGGCGTGTTGACACCTGGTGGTTGTAATTGAGAGAGTATTGGCGTCGTCAAGAGTGATACAGCGAATAGATGCTTGAGTGCCATGGTGTTGCCGCAACAATTGATGTGCACGTATTGTATCTAACGCTGCACCCCGACTCACCTGGCTTCTGTTCCTGATGCATAGGCAGGGGACCTCTTCTCTTTAACCTCAATGCTCTTACTATGATGATGTCCTGCGGTCAATGGCTATGAAATTGCCCCACTTGTTGTGCGATATCCTAGTCGGTGTAAGCGGGGAACCTGGTTGGCTTCAGATCGGCATTCATGCTGCCGGTGCTGCTCAATATCACTCTTGCGAAGCAGTCATGAGCGGGTTGCACGGTAAACACCTATTATTTCGGGGATGGAGGGTCTTGGAGATCATTAGCCTGGAGATGCTGATCCGGCATCTTGCATGCGCTCTGGACGCCATGGCTGATGTACCGTGTGCTTCGCTCGGTCTTTCCACCACTCACGCCCACACATGCTGCTGGAGTGAGTCCGGTACACAAAATGGTCCGGTGGTAACTATTCCGTGACTCTGTCTTTACTGCCGCCGTCTGCCTCACCATGCGCTACACTTTCAATTACTCTTCGTGCCCGCCGACGTGCGTCAACGTACATCATGAACTCAGTATACGTCCTTGGCAAGACTTTGATGTCTTTGTCAACGGTGAAGGTGTAGTTGAACTGGCCAGTCGGCTTAGTCTCCCCGTGCTCAACATTCCTGACTTTGGAGTCAATGCGGACCTGCACTCTCGTTTGCGGGTTGTCTTGTTGCGGCTTTTCCGAAGGAGAGTGATCAGTCTGTCCAGCGACCAGTGGCGGGTCTGTGTAGACGACTGTAGCTGTCAGGTAAAGCACGCTACCGACAGGGACCGGGTTTTCAAAAGTTGAAGGATCCAGTGACACGAAGGTAGGTCGTGTGTGCGCGAAGGACGCCGCACAACAAAAGGCGAGTTCGAACGTTTGCTTGAGCAGGAAGCCACCAAATATCATAAAGTGGTGCCGATTCCGATATTGCGGCTGCATGATGCTGGCAGTCCCCATGCGGGTCGCGTCCATGTAGAGAACGTTGTCAGGCTTCCGGAGCGAATCGTTAGGATCGTGATACTGCAACTGCCTCTGCCAGAGCGCGTGAATGATATCGCTCTCCTCATCATTCGGCGTGGTCTTGAGTAGGGAACGTTGCGCCAGTTCCTTCCGATGCTTGCTGTTCTTCTCGCCTTCTTCGTAAAGTCGTTTCTCCTCCGCTGTGTCAGTCCTCACTGGTGCGATTTTGACTGGCTTCCTGCTAGCTGGGTCCAACGATACCATCGTGCATGAACAGGTCAGCATGACGTCTTCCTGCTTCACCTTCTCGCCAGGCTTTGGGGCCTTTGCGACACGCATCGTGATATTCATGCTGCTCCCACCAGAGGCATATGTCACTTGCCCACTCAGCTCGAGATCACATATTTCAGTGAGTGGATGGTTGATGGTGATACGATCGAAGGCTGCGGTCACGGTGGTCACGTCATCCCCAGTGTGCTTGTATGCGATGACCCCAGATAGCGCGTCAAGGTCCATGAAGATGGTCCCCAGTCTGATGTGCCCACTGCTGTTGAGATACGTGTCAAGCAGCCACGGATCTTGTGCCAGTGGGAGAACCTACCTCTTCCACATCAGCCAGTGGGCCCAGCTGCCTGAGGAAATCAACGTACGACACTGTGGAAGCTGTCCGACATCTTCTTGGGCGTAAGGTCTCTGTCCGCCGGCGTCGGCTTCGCCGCACCTTTCGCTGCCTCGTCGCCTTCTCTCTGCCTTTTCCGCAGCGCCTCTATCCATGGGACTTGCACTCGCTGATCGGTGAGCTCACGAAAGACGCCATCTGTCTGGCGGCAGGCCGTGCCGGAGATCGGCCGGCATGGAGCACGTAGCCCAGCAGGCGTACCGAAGCGACTGCTCTGCAGTAGCCGCTTGACTACCAGAGTACTCCTGGACGCCATAGTTGGTCAACTCTGCTTCAAGGTGCTCCAGCTGGGTTCAAGTCGAGTGCATACATAATCCTGCTCGGGAGTAAAGTTTCTCCGACCCGAAGCATCTTCCTCCCGTCCCGTCCCGTCCCACATGCCATCGGACATCCGACATCCTCTCGACCCTACCTAGGCATCCCCATTGCGGCGTCAAGATTTCAATGGTGACTGGTCTGATGGCACCTGATACCCTCGACCTGGGCAGCATTGACCTTGATTCAACATGTACAGGCCTACAGCTGCAGCTTTCGAGCCGTCTTCAATTTGCTCCATCCGCAGAGGATGTCCCAAAGAATCGACTGACCTCACAGGCACCTGCGTCCGCTTTGTCGGGGGGCCTATGGATCAAACGCATGGCCACTTTCAAGCTCGTGATTGCTCTCCGAGTTGGAGATTCGGTGCAAGGTGTCTCTGCGGTCGGCGTAGTTCAGGCACTTGCCACCGCTTTCCAGAACTCGAGGGTATGTTGCATCCGTGGCCTTGATGTCGTCGCTGACATAGACTTGCATACACAGTGCTGGGAACGGTTGGACTTGCTGCTTACAGGTGTCACGACGTCCAAGAATGAAGAGGAAGACTTGTACTTGTTGACTATATGCCTGGCAGACGACAGCAAGCCATCTAAACAGCCAAAGCGATGCAATCACAAGCTGGACAGAGACGTGGCTCCTGATAAAATTCAAGTCCCACCAGGCGTTGAGTCTCGATCGCTTGAAACTGTTCATCTGAACCTTCACCTTGTCTGCCGCCAAAATCGTAAACGAAGGAAGCTAGATCGCCGAGTCGACAGTGCTTGCGATTCCTTAATGGAGATCGCAGACCGTTCGGTCCCACCAGAAAGGCATCAATGGCCATTTGAGGTTATCTGCCCAACCAAAGACGACGATCACCTTAATGCCGGCGCAAGAACAGATTTCGAAGCTAGCTTTGACGAGCGGTCGTTGCAGTTCCAAGAGAGTATTAAATCGAAGCCGATTGATGGTCCAACGCACCACGACATTCTAACGCCCTGTCTTGGCAACACAAGTGCAAGGTTCGTGCGGAAACGATCATTCAATCTGGTCGGGGAGTATGCAGACGACATCACCGACGCTCACTCGTCGTCAGTCGTACGTCAAATGGTCGTTCTCGCTGTCCGAGCTGCCATTAACATCTCAGGCGTCTCTGAATCCCTGCCGAAAGTCTTCAGACTACGCAACATAGAAGGATTTGCATCCTTGAGCGGCATCGCGCCTGCGATATGGTCTCCCGGCTACATCACAGCTGTCTCAAGCAGAGCCGTGTTTCTGCCAACTCTAGCACACGCTTTAGTGAATATCGCGGACAAGAGCCGATCCGTCGACTTGCGATCAGCGGTCAGCAGAATCCAAAGCATGGGGTCTCGAGCGTGGCAACCCAACGACCCAGCACATGGTGGTTTGACTGCGAGGCTTTGGCACATGGTGCGAAATGCACTGTATGATCAGTCCGCTGCACGACGCCTGGACCTAGTTCCAAACCTGACGCCTGTCGCTTCCCGCAGCGTGTTTGATACGGGTGCCTTATTTACAACAGATGGTGATGATTGGGAGCATACAACCGACATTGGTCCGGGCTACATGCTGGATGAAGACTCCGGTGACGATGCCATGCAAGAGCTCGAATTCGATGAAGAAAGCAACGAAGGCGGCTTAAGTGAAAGGCGAATCGACGACCAAGAAGACATCTACGCAGAGAATTGGCACGCTTCTCTATCGAGCCCCCTCGACGGCATTTTCGAAATGTTGGACTCAACATTCTACGACTCCATTGATTTTCCGGCCACCTCGGAATCTTACAGCAGCTGCGCAAAAGGAGACGAATTGCTGTCCGTTTGCGAGAGTGCCGACTCACTGAGCGTCGAAGAAATATCAGGAGCCTACATGGTCATGCCTGAAAATCATGCTTACCCTCAAGCCAATCAGTCGGGTGTAGATGGACATTTTGGCTCTGATCTATTTGCCGAGGGTGATATGGGTGTGACAAACATCTGGTAGCTCAGTTACTATGGAATCAGAAAACGTGCTGTTGCGTCGGAAGACTGCCATTGGTCCACGCGCGATGGCTTTGACGAATGTGTCCGTTCAGATAGCATCTGCCAGCCTAAGGTGCCGACAGATCGTTCGCGAGAAAACCGATCGTCTATTATCGTGGGCACTGGTGTTGAAAAGTAGGTACAATGCAGTCGCTGTGAGGGCCTTCCATTTCTCGTCAGATCGAGCAGCTGCATTACAGTTTGCGATAGGGCGTCGCTTCTCTCGGGCTGCCTGCGCAAACGGCCGTGCACCTGGAGGTTGCCTTCCCCATGATCTGTATTGAAGCAAGTACACATCTGGCCGTGCATCTAGATCTGCATTTACTACCTACCTACCATCTAGGCTCTCTATTCGATCACCCGCGCATTAATCCTCGCTACCTGGACTGCTCTTCTGCACGCTCGCTTCTGGCCCTCAACCTACCGCTGCATATACAGTGTGCCATATCTCAGGATTGTAATCCGACTGGGTTCAATCTGCACTAGCACGACGACCGCTTGCTTAGGCATCGGTAACTACATCAGCCGGGGTTAACGTTTTGGAGGGATGACGGCGACATTGTCACAGTAACTGATCGCTGCAACCGCGCTATGAGAGCAGCATGTCAAGCGATTACAACAACCCACAATTTGGCCAACTAGTCACCGGGTACTCTTTCAACAAGGCTCTCGTGGCGGCGTCGTACCTCACGAGCTTGTCAGGATGTCTTCTCACGATCGAACTCCTGCACCGGAGGGGCACGGCGTTAGGAAGTCTTCGGAGTTGGCTTGAGTCTCTGGCGTGTGCAACTACCATGGGTCTGGTAGGCATCTAGTGCATGCACTTTATCGGTAACCGTGCCATCATTCTCGACCACGGATCACCCGAGATGCAATTGGTCTATGGCGCTGGCTTCACTACACTCTCCGTATTTCTCCCTATAATTGGCCTAGTAATTGCTTTCTCTGCCGCCGAATTCTCCTCCATATCGAGATCGAAGTTTGTCCATTGGGCAGCATTGGTACTCACCGGTATACTCGCAGGCCTTGCTGTGGTCGGGATGCATTACGTCGGAAATTTCGCAATTGAGAACTACAGTCTTGTCTACAGGGGACGTTTTCTGGCAGCTTCAATTACCGTGTCCGTTGGCGATTGCATGCTTTTTCTGGTCTTGTTCTATACCCTGCGAGAAAAGTGGATCAGCTCCTGGTAGAAACGTGTGGCATGTGCAGCTCTTCTGGCAGCTGGTGTAACGGCAATGCACTTCTCGGCGGCGACAGGATGCCGATATAAGTACAGACGCCCTGCGTCGAAAGCCGGCATTCTGTCCAGAACGATCCAAGTTGGCGTCGCTGGCGGCCTCGGTGTCCTGTCCCTGTTCTCACTGTGTTTTATAATGGCGTGGTCACGGTGGCGTCGAAGTGTTGCAAAGACGAGGTCGCAGAAGATCATGCTAGCATGTGCGATGATTGACCCAAACGGCCGCATTCTCGTCACCACCAATGGCGTGCTTCCGGCAAGAGAAGTGACCGACAAATACCATCACCGAACCTTTGGCGAAGATTTCGACACGGCCCATCCTGTCTTCCATTGGATCTACAGGGTGTCCCGGAATTGGTCAGGAGTCAGTGACCTGATCCCTAGGATGAAATCACATCTACAAGCTCTGCGCATCGAAAGTAACAATAATTCCAGGCCGAGCAGCTCGCCCTCAAGTGAACGCTTCGACCCAGATACGTTTGACGATTATTCCATCATTTTTCGCGAACGTTTCTGTTCCGCCGCCGCAAGTCTTGCCAATGCTTTGCACATTCCGATCGAGCGGATGGGTGTGCTCTACGACAAGATCATCGAGACTGGGACAATCAATGACAAAGATCATTTTACCAAAAGCGCTGTGGTCCGCTTCAAGGTAGACGATATTGAGAGAGGCAGCGCGAAGCGAGTCTGGCTATTTGGAAAAGGTCAACTCCTGCTTCTCACGAAACAGCTAAGCCAAGATGAAACAGACAAACTGCTGAACTCTGGCTACAAATTTGGCAGTGTGCAACAAGTCGGTCGCAGTATCTCGCAGCCAATTCAGGTGCCGCCGGAAGACATTGAGAAGCATTTCACCGATATCAAGCAGTATGTTGACAGCTTGCACACATCTGACAAGACTGGCACGTGGCTAGGCTTTTTTGGCTTGATACCGAGAACCGGTAGTAAAGGTTTCGATGTTGGCGTCAGACGGGACAATCAAGATCAACTACCTGACGTGCAGCTCATGCCAGCGGAACCACAAGACTGGCAGAGAAGGTTTCTGGAGAGGCTAGACGGCATGAAGACAAGGGCGTGTCTGTTCTTCTTAGAAGACAAGTATGCTACGGACATGCAGCGCACTGAGCAAGAACGTAGATTTGCGACAGAAGTGCGACAGGCGATGACAAGGTTGGGCGAGCAAGTATCTACCGCCTGCTTTCAGGAGGCACGCTTTCTGGCTAAGCCTGTGTCCGCGCATTATTGCCATCGCCGCCGCAGCCGCAGCCGCAGCCGCAATGTTGTAACCTGGATATATGCTCTGTGTGTCATCGCGGACATGCACACATCGATCGAGGAGAAGCCAAACCTTGTCCGCATACCATTGACCTTCTTCGGCACTCGGCAGAGATGTTATAAAGGATCGCCCGACCACGCTATCCTGTCCCGAGACATACACCAGGAGTTCGGTCCACTTTTGGCTCGTGGGCAGGACAAAAGAAAGCCCAGTATATCGGGCCTCATAAAACAAAAGACTGGGCTGGAAAGCACTCGCAAGTACGACAGTCAGACACGTTTGGGTAATTTAAGATCGTCGAGGAAGAACAGCTTGGCGCAGATGAGCCCGGCCAGTTCTGTGCACGAGCTGATGGCAAAGCCGAGCAGAATTTCAGACTGTCGTGCTGAAGGAATTTCTTTCGTCGGGCTCGACCGAGACAATATGTTGGGCGGAATACATGTCACGACGGAGACTGTGGTCGAGAGTGACTCTGGGAGTTCCAACGGCTCGAGTCAAGGTGGTGGGAAGTTCATGAACCGGGCGACGAGTGTGTCGATCAGCACGCTGCAGCAGCAAGACACCTTTGTGGACGAGCTGGTTGAGGCTACAAGGACGCGGTTCGTGCCGCCGAAGATTAGGCATTGAGAGCTTTGCTGCAGACTGCGAGCTTGCGGAGGATGTCAAGCCCCGTTGATTCGATTGTGTACAGCACGCAAGCACAACATCCACGAAGCGTCCGGCCACGTCACCGAGAGACAGAGGCCGCTGTTTACAGTAGAAGGGCGTATCACGAGATAGCTGATGTGCGGTGCATAGCATGGTCCATTGTACCTAGGAGCGAGTTCAAACTGCTTTCGATCTCACTGACTTGAGGAGTTGCTTACAACTCCCGATCGCTCGGTTCCCTTTGTGCAGACACTGGTGCTCACTGTATATCTTGATATCAGCGTTGTTGAGCGCCGCCATTTCTGTGACTCGGCCCTTGTATCTCTACAAGAAGCTGGAGGGAGTCGGCATTTGGTCAGTCCATGGCTGGTGCACTGTATCGCAGGAAGGCGCACATGAAATGATTTGTCTGTGGCACCCATGCCAATAGGTAGATTGGCTCTAGAAGTCGGCAGATGTGATTACGCGGCGGCTGGGCCGTGCTTTCCGACTGAAGAGGAACCGGAGGCGTCGCTCGTGCTGGGCGTTGATGGGTCTGTATGCGGCCTGCCAGGCACTTGGGTGAAGATGACGAAGGGCACAGAACTAGGGTGATGTGACCACGTCCGCTCCAAGGGCTAAGGGCAAGGGCGACAATTGTTGGGTACGTTGCCTCGAGTGCCAGATTTCGGGTCTGATGCAAGCTCTCGTCTTCTCGTACCCACAGCGGAAGCTGCCAGATACATGAAAACAAATATGCTTTTGCAAAGTGTTCATCAGATACCGTCGTAGAAATTGTTGCATCAACGACCCACTCCACCCGCCCAGTGAAGGGCAAAGCAGAGCAGGAAGCTCAGTGCTTGACTCTATTTCTTTTGCCTCATCACATGAACGCTTTTGCAGATTCCTGCGTATATCCTCGGAAGAGACAAACGAATCCGGCTGCTTCGACACAGCACAGGCGTCATGATCAATGACCCTCGCAGACCCAAAAAGAATGGTGGTGAACCCCTCGCACCAAGAATAAGCCCCATCGAGTTACCCATCTAAGTCTCCCTCCTGCGTAACGAGTGATGCGCAGTATGAGTGACCAGGACAGGCAATCGCATATCTATCGACCACGACGAATGGTCCCCGCCTTCAGCCTTGAGCCCAAGTTGTACCTCCGCAACACTCCTCTCACCTCCTCCCAGCCTCCAAAGCCCAGAGCGGCGAGACCAGCAAACGCAGGGCACGGACTCGTATCATCGTCCCCTTGTAAAAGGCACCGCAAGCGTTGGGCCGAACGAATGGTATGATCCGAGCTCTGAGATCGAAGAATGGGAGTACGAGTGGTGCGGGGACGTGCAACAGGTGGATGGAGGTCGAAGGTGAGGTAAGCCGCAATGTGCTTCTGTGGCGGCGCTTTTCAGCAATTCTGATCACAAAGATCAGGTGTCCGGGGACTTTCCCAACAGCTGCGTATCTTGACCGTGCGAGCACAGTCGGTGTGTGAGCTGCTTTGCGATTGTTTGGGCGAGGAGTTGAGGGGAAGAAGACGAAAAAAGTCGATGGAAATTCAATGAAGAAGACGTCGGCCGCGGGGGACGGAACTTGCCGAAGCGCGTTCCGTCCTGAGGCAGAACTTCACGCGTCGAGCTCAGAGGAAGACGCCAGGCGAAGGACGTCACATCCGATCTTTGACGCAGTCTCAAGACAGATCCAGCTCACTATAAATTGGGAGGACAGAGTGTGCCAGGTAAGCTAATTCTGCGATCAGTTCTACACCCAAGCACGCCAATAACAATGGCAGATCCTCGCAAGGTGAAGAGGCTCATCATCCCGAGTCCGCGTCGAGAATCACAGCATCATTCACCAACAAAGTTGCCGGTACCGTTCAGCACACCTTCCGACATGGCTGGCCTCTTCGGCTCCGCTGCATCCAGCGCGAGCAACCCTACTCAAGGCGATCTGACCAAAGATGTCGCGCTGAGCTCACCACCCGAGGATAGCATCTCGGATCTTGCCTTCAGCCCTCAGTCAGATCATCTAGCTGTTGCCAGCTGGGACAAGAAGGTGCGGATATACGAAATCGACCAACAAGGTAACAGCCAAGGCAAGGCCCTCTTCGAGCACGAAGGGCCCGTCCTCAACTGCTGCTGGAGCAAGGATGGCACGAAGGTTTTCGGTGCAGGTGCGGACAAGGCGGCGCGTATGCTGGACTTGGCTGCCGGGCATACGCAGAGCAGTCAGGCGCAGCAGGTCGCGGCCCATGATCAACCGATTAGATGTGTAGAGAGCATTCAGGTGAATGGCACGCAGATGTTGGTCACAGGAGGCTGGGACAAGATGCTAAAGTATTGGGATCTGCGCTCGCCGAACCCGGCGGGACAGGTCGAGTGCAAAGAGAGGATTTATACCATGGATACGAGGAACGACATGCTCGTGGTGGGCACTGCTGAGCGCTGGATCGAGGTCTTCAACATCAACCAGCCCACCACGGTGTACAAGTCAATCCAGTCACCGCTTAAGTGGCAGACCCGCGTCGTCTCTATCTTCTCGCCCGAACCTAATGGCTACGCCGTCGGCTCCATCGAAGGCCGCTGCGCGATCCAATACGTCGAGGACAAGGACAGCAGCAACAACTTCTCCTTTAAATGCCACCGGCAACAGTCGCCCAACGATCGCAATCTCTCCAATGTCTACAGTGTCAATGCCATTTCCTTCCACCCGCAACATGGCACTTTCAGCACTGCTGGTTCGGACGGCACCTTCCATTTCTGGGATAAGGATGCGAAACACCGTCTTAAGGGCTATCCGGAAGTCGGTGGCACGATCAGTGCGACAGACTTCAACAGGACGGGCAGTATCTTTGCGTACGCTGTGTCCTACGATTGGTCAAAGGGCTACCAGGCGAACAACGCGCAGTATCCGAACAAAATTATGCTGCATCCGATCATTGGGGACGAGTGTAAGCCGAGACCGAAGACGGCGAAGAGATAGTAGGGATCGGAGGAGGTCTGAGTTGGGTAAAGATGGGTACTTGAGCATTTTGTAAGTCATGAGCGAGGCGTCCGGCGTTTTGAGCGGAAGAAATGATGCGTAGGCGGAAAGATCTTCTAAAGTACGAGCAGGACCCTGCGTGGCGAGGTTGAAAGAGAAATTTAAAACCCGACATTAATCTCGGTGCGGCACTGCAGACTTTGGCGAGATCTCCATCACTGGCAAAACAGCATTTGCTCCATTTGACGTGAACAGGTTGGCGATCATTAACGAGGCGTCGGAGTCGAACGAGCATGACAGACGCAGTGAACGAATCTGGAAGACTCAATCCGGCGATATGCGTCGCAACTTCCTTCTTCGCGTTTCATGGATACCGCTCTCAGATCTGATATTGCACTGCTCCTGGTAATAGAATAGAATGAAACACGCGAGGTTGCTATGTGAACAGAAGCTTGTTGTCGTCTGAGCTCACACCTTGGGGAAGTCACCAGTTTCGCTCATATCTGCACATACAGGCTACGGCCAGTACCCCTTCCTGTCCCGATAAGTCGACAATTTTCCTCGTACTACAGACTCGCATCCTTTTCGACAACCTGAACAACCGCAGTCGGCACAATCTTCTTTGGCAACAGGTGCAAAATTTTGTCAAGGAGATGGTTTGCGATACGCCGAATACGGCTACTATCAATTTGAGTAGTCATATGCAGTAGGGTTGCTATGAACTGCAGCTGGAGACCGAGCGCCTGGTTCTCGCTTCAATACAGAAGTGACTTGATAGTCAAATTGACCATTTTTTACTCCACGTATGGTCAGAGGTCAATCAGAAAACAGAGGATCCCGTCCGCTCTCCTGTACTTAAGCTGTGAACCGGTGGATTAGTACTACGGTGGGTGACCACGTGGGAATACCCACTGCTGTACGTTTTGTTTTTCGCAGTCCATCGTTCCAGCCCACGCACATACGCTGACCATACCGACGCAAGATGTACAGGCGCTGCAAGTTTGCAAACTCCTCTTAATTCCCGAGATGGGCAACCGGATTGAAACGCCAATTTCCGCCTGCCAGAACTGCTTCACATGTGTCGCCGGATTCGCTCCGAAGCCTTCAACATCTATGGCAAAGAACATGCCTTCATTAACTGCATCAATGATTACGTCGGCAATCGTTCCCGGCGTTTCGACATAGTTCTTTGCTACTGCACTGCTCGTCTCGACTATATCGTTACAAAGTCCGACGGCTTGGGGATCCCTTGACTTGGCTACGTGCAGCGTACGAGAGTGCGCCTCTGGTGCATAGGGCGAAATTTGACGATAGGGAGATTGATAGCACGGATGTGCCGGGCTTGCTGTTTATATGGCGCCCGGGCCGAAGGGCAGTGGTAGTTGGTGAAGGGATGCTGCGGTCTTGTTGAAGGCTGCTGTCGTGGCTGTGAGGTTTACAATGGGTTCGTTGTAGGGACGAAAGATGGGTCCGACACGACTTTCAGTGCTGATGCCCGGTCGCAGCTTTCGCAGAGGAGTTCGTTCCCAGGAGACCTAAACGATCTTTGGAATGGGCGAAGTTGAGGAGGCTGAGGATGTTGATGGTGTTTGCCGTGCTGGTCGTGGGGAATGTAGGGCATCGTAAGGAGGTGTGGATCAGGAGACAAAGACCTCGCCACGGCCATAGGTTGCGCTCCTGCGGTATGGCTTGCCGTAGACTTTACCAAAAGGATTTGTTTGCAAAATGCATGCGTCATTTGATACAGAAGAGCTCCAATACTAATGTTTGAAGCTAAGGCCACAGGATCGTCTTCAAACAACCAGAAAGCAACCAGAAAGTTTGCATGTAATGCTGGAATCTTCACAGCGGTCTTATTCGCTCGATTTGTTGGGCAGCCTGTGCAGATGCTCAAACCACCGCTACCCTCCAATATGGACCTTCTGCGCAGACAAAGCTGCTGTACTGAGAAATGAAATCGGATAAAAATTCCGTTAAGGATAATCGCGGCGTTAAATGATTGTTGGGTTCGAGGCTGCCCTGCTGCAGACTATCCTTTTGCGCCTTCGCAGCATTCGACGACCAGAAATAACGTGTACGAAGCAATCATCCCGAGAATGTCGACTACGATCGCTGCCGTACACTGAATGCGATAGACATCTGCTTGGCCAGGTCGAGAAGCATGCCTTCAAACATCACTTCCGACTTTCGAACGCTGCGTAATATGCCTTCTTTAGTCATACCTAAGCAGCAGCTGTCAGCGCATTTGATCCAAGCTACGACGATCGAGTTCGATGACACCGTGGTCTACATACTGGCAATGATCCCAGCAGTCACTGTCCCAATCTGCGCACTCGTGACACGAATACGGTGTTGGTGTCGCGCTGACCATGCTGGCTGCGGCGGCGAGGATGGCAAGGAGAAGCGTGGTATAGCGCATCTTGCCGGATTCAAGGGATGAATTATGCCTTGTGGTGTCTTAGGGTGTTTCGCGTTGTGTAGTATGTAGAATTTTAGACGCGGTGGTCTGAGTTGAGAACGACTAGCTCTGCGGGATCTGCAAGAGATCTATTTATCTCCACTACGGTGGTCGATTCAGTGTAGCAGTGCCAGCTTAGAGCGGCTTATGCGGCTGTGTTTGTGCATACATACGATGGCCGGGTGTAAGCGGCTTTGACTTCAAGCGGCCATCCTGGATTTTACGAAATGCGAGCCATGGATTCATGGAGAAGGCATACACAGCCACGCACTTAAGCCGTGGATTCTGTAAGCACATCTATACAGACACGGTGTCGCAAACCTTGTTGCTGCCAACTTGCTCTACGCACCATTGCTGGTAGAAGGGCTGTGCATGCCGCCGCCGTTGTACCCTGCGTACATGCCCGCTGCTGTAGACGAGGGCTAGAGCTGGCGCAGCCGGTAGTAAATGGAACGCACGACCGTACAATGAGCCTATGGCAGCTTGCGACGCATCTGCCCCTTCCCAGGATATTTGCTGTGACCGAAATGGTAGTACAAGCGATCGGAAAACCTCGCGTCGGACAGCTGAGCTCTCAAGTAATAACACTATGGGGATCCATGAGAGTTGAGTCTCACATTAAATGGACCCAGGACCTCGATACCACATATCTCTGGTAACGGCCGGATCTGAGCCTCGAAATGCGGCGACCTTACGATCAATCGGCTTGCCAGATATACTGCGGGCGCCAGAAGTTTGACCAGCATCAAAGGGTCTTGCCATCGGAGCACGACCTTTTCAGATTGCATAAAAATCAGTATAGAGATCATAGATGCGATTGCAGTCGCACTGGAATGCTCGACCTAACTCTTGATTTGTTCTTGGTACTCAGCGGCGGCTCGTTCCACATCTGCATCGGCAGCCTCCTTCTCAAAGACCCTGGGTGTCAATAGCCCGATCTGCCAATACGAGGTCTGCTGTGCGTCCCTCACTGTCGAAGTTGTTGGTTATTGCCATAGCATCAAGGACTGCTTTCTGCGCTTGATTCATAGCAGGCAAATCGATCTCGGTGGGAGTCTCGATATCCTTGGGCTTTAACCACCAGAAGAAGTAGGTCACTACGAACAGCGGGATATATCCTAGGGTCATGGATTCCAGAGGGGCGAGGGGCAGGTGATGCACCATCCGCATTACACATGCAGCAACGAACCATGCTGACTGTAAGATAGCGAACAACTTTGCGGCGCCATCTGCATTGATCTTGTCCTTGATGCTGTCCATGTCTAAGCCACATTCAGAACGTCGTTTCCATTCCATCAATCCTTGCTGCAACATCCACGTGTACTGGTTTGGCCATAATATACGAGTACCCTGCAGCGTCCGATACCGCAACCCGAACATGCCAAGGTAGAAGGCATGAATGAGCCTCGACCCGCCATCCGTACGGCATGCACTTTCTAGTACAACCCTTCTCGCCTGTGTCCACTCCTGGCCGGCTTCGACAGCGATGAATTCTGGTGCGAGGAAGGACTTCAAGAATAGCACGAGCTTATGCGTAAGACGAAACCTCTTACATTTGTCGATACGTGGGTGAATCACGACCCACGTACAAAGGGCTGTAGTGAGCACACAGGTCGTGGTTAGACTCAGAGGCCCTCGCCCTGGCGAGTTCATAGTCCAGCAAACGAGCTGCGGAAGTGTTCGCTATTGCCGTACCGCCGCTGTCGCTTGTCATCGTTGCTCAGCCACGTCGTATTCAAGATGCGAAAAAAGGAGGTTGAGTAGCTCAAGATAAGCTGCTGGTGAGGTGGTAGCCAGAACTACGATCCAGAGCTGTGATCCTTGGCGACATAGGCGCCATAGCTGGCGGTAAAGAGTCATCGATCCACCCAACTATGAAACTGACCAAGCGAGCAAATGAGCATTGGAGTACCGCAGACTGCGACTCTGGCTGTCACAATCTGCTCGGAGATGTACCAGATTCTTCTCGTACAGCTCGCTGGTTTGAGGTCAAACGTTCAGCTGCTTCACAGCCTGTGGGCATCTAGCCATTTGTGACCCTGTAGGTTGAACCTTCATGTTCTGACGTTGATCCAGAGCCTCCACATTGTAGATGGCTCGGGCCATGACCGCCGTCTCGGACGGCGCCAAAAGTATTAGGGTTGAGCGATGTCCTGTACAGCTGAATAAAGGTCGTAGAAGAGCGCGGCACAGCAGCGAGGTTGGTGGCGATGCTCAGGGCGCAATACCAAGCCCGGGCTTGTTTTGCTCCGGGCGCCTAAGGCTACCTGGTAACATTGGACATTCTCTTGAGGCTCAAGCTCTTTGCTCCTTCACAATGAACACCATCTTTGACGTATCTCGGGACCTACAGGCGAGCATCTTGCCACAAGATGCTGGCTTCCATCTTACAAGTTGGTCTCATCGCCGTCGGGACAGCAGCGGGATTGTACGTTGGGCTGTTATGCCTCCTCACGACATCATTCTTCCAATCACATGTCGTCTATCTGCATGCGATTCAGATGACTTGGTTCAAGGACCTGAATATACCTGAGATCTTTGGTTTCCTCCGCAATCAAGTTACTCCCTTCTATATCCGAAGTGCTGGTGGCCAGATCCTCTACGCCTGGCATGTCCTGCCAGTTGAGTTGTACCGCAGACATGAACAGGAGCTGGTGTCCGAGCCATCCGGACTAGTCTCAGACATCAGCTCCCGATTGGCTTTCAGGCTTCTCAGAGATGATCCGGATGCTCGGTTGGTCATCCACTTCCACGGCGCCGCCGGGACTGTTGGCTCGGGTTATAGAGTGCCCAACTATCGAGCTCTTTCTGCTGGACAGCCCGAGAAGATACATGTCCTCACCTTCGACTACAGAGGCTTCGGTCTGAGCCCTGGCTCTCCTTCAGAACGTGGCTTGATCTTAGACGCAGTGACAGTCGTTGAATGGGCTATGCGAGTAGCCAAAATACCACCTTCTCGCATCCTCATGTTTGGACAATCGATCGGCACCGCAGTCAATATCGCTGTCGCCCACCATTTTGTTCAGCAGACTCCATCGATAACTTTTGCAGGCCATCTACTCGTTGCCCCGTTTTGCGATGTGGCGACGTTGGTGTCAACGTACCGTGTCGCAGGGGTCTTGCCAATTCTCAGCCCAGTTGCGAAAATCCCTGTGCTCTTCGATTACCTACGCACATATATTCGCGATAAATGGCCAACCAAAGACAGGCTAGCATCCTTCGTCCGTGCCAGTGAAGCCAATGAAAAACCGTACCGAATCACGATCATCCATGCAGAGGACGACTACGACATCCCCTGGCAGCACAGTGCAGAACTTCTTTGGCACGCCGTCAATGCTTCAGTCCCTGGCGGTGTCACTCCAGATGAGCTGGATATCCGCAAAGAGGAGTTGCAGGTGGACCTAGGCTCTGCAGGCAGGGTAGCAGAATGGCGCACCTCTCGGGGCATCGTACGTGAGGAAATTCTGAAGTACGGGCTGCACGACGTACTTATGGGCAACCCGATCGTCACGCTGGCAGTGATGCGACTGTTCGAGACTTGAAAGTGGTATGTCCAATGCATCTAAGATGATATCTTGTTGCGTTCAAGGCGATCAAGTCAGTCATGGTCGCTGGCGGTTTGCGAAGGAAGAGTGGATGGACCAATAAAGATGAAACTGCATGCTATGATTAGCGTACAGCACGGATCGATGGCAAAGGCAGCGGACGAACAATTGCATTCTCAGCTGAGACTTTTTCTTTGTTCCTCGAAGTTTTCGAGCGAATGTGTGGTGAGATGTGTGAAACACATTCGCTCACTGATGTTTCTTCACTTCACATGAGCTCTTTCAACTTAAACGCCGCTTCGCTTCCTTCAATCGATCGTTCTTGCATGTTCATACTGCTAGCAATTCAAGTCACTGGAGGGCAAAGCATAAGCATCAACCGTAACGCATGCGCTCGCCCCACCCATACCAGAGTCCCGCCAAACCAAAATGCCATCCAATCCATTCAGTAGCAAGCTCGCGATCGCCACGAAGCACACTCAAAAGCTTGATCTCGAGTACAATCGAGCCATCCGCAATGCAGCGCGCTCATATCGTCTCTACGAAGCCGAATTCCTGCACTCCGAGCAGGTCAGAGCTCTAATCAACGGTCCCTACCGATTCAACGAAGAGGCTCTGCCGTCGCTACGAGCGGAGTGCAGGAGAGCATGCATGGCATCTGAAGCCGCGTGGGAGCACCGCGAAGCCAGTAAAGCGATAGCAGCGGGTCTGCTCGAAGAGCTTAAGCTGGCTAGGATAGAGGTTGAAAAATTGCAGGCGGAAGTTGATGGTTGGGCGAGCGATCATCCGGGGTCAAACAGTGCGTGGTCGTTCAGTCAATTGTTCGATGCATTGCCGATATTCGGTGTGGGTGGTGGCTCCCGGACTAAAGGGAATGGTGAGTCCAAGGCACCTAGTGAGTCAGACCAGGATTCTCAGCCCGACAGCGCTGATACCGGTTCCAAGACGCCGGAATCCACTCAAGACTCCAGCAGCGACAGCAACAAGTCCAGCCCGTGTGGTAGGGAGGAATCTTACCACTCCCTTCCTACACAAACACCACCCCAACCCGTCGATGACCCTCAGGCCGCGATCGAAGCATTCCATCTACAAGCGCAGCAATGCTTCCGCGACTACACCCGCATCCTCAAGTTTCCCGAGCCTCCGGTCACAGAACTCTGTGTTAAGGACACCTGCATGTCATCGCAAGACGATCGCCTCTTACTCGCCTGTCCATGCAATATCCGTGCTGCGTTTGAGGGCAAAGGGAATCTGAGGATGATTCGAGCGAAGTGGCATCCCGATCGTTTTCGGCGGTGTCGGGAGGATTGGAGGGAGGACTTTCAGGGGAAGGCGAAGGAGGTTTTTGTGGTATTGAATCAGATGTACGAGGAGGGGTTTGACAGGGAGAGTTGAGGGATGAAGCGCGTGGTGCTGTCGCTGCTCCTCCGAGATCAGGACAGTTCCTTCTTGGCTTTTTCCTCCGCGATCATGACCAATCATTGGTCGTTCTTCTAGCGCACTGAAAGCCACTGAGGAGCGAGCGCCACTTCGTCAGGTGATGGCTTGCCAGTTGGTCTGCGGGCTGAGGTCTTCGATTGGCCGCTGCTCCCTGGATCATGGTCAGCAGATCTATATTCTGTGCGATATCACTTCACCACATTGGGAGTGGATCGTCTCTATTGTAGACGACACCCTACCACTGTGACCCTGAGACGTAAGACTGAACGAGGCGCCTGAGCAAGACCAATGTATCCTTATCTTTCACGTTTCGTGCTTCTCAAGGACTTTTGACTTGTGTCATCATTTGCATGACGAACAACGTAAATGACAGCCTCTTCTGCAAAAGTTCAAAGTCTTCAGGGAATCCGTCCTCAACCAATCCTCACTGCTCTACCCAAAATCACACCGCACAAAGGCTCCTAGGCGGCCTGCCCAGATGGTCGCAGTTGGGAACGCACACGTGGTCTGTCACATGGTATGGGCTCGATTGTGTGCGTTTTTCAGACGTTCAGTGATCTGCAGGCGGCAGCTTCCAGCTTCAGAAGCGTTCAAAAACCCGTTTGCATGCGGCATGCCGGGGCGTTACATGTGGTACTGTATGCGGACTGGACGATCATTGTCCCGGGCCCACCATGAATCCACCCACAGTACAGCCTGAAGTGCCCTCCTTCCTCCATCTCAATGTCATCACGACATGAAAGAGCACATCGATGGAAGCTGTCAACCATCATGATGAAGACCTCGGGTGCTGATGTAAACCAAATCGCTACGCAGTAGAACTAAAACAACGCCACAAAAATTTCGGCAAGCACGGCAGGATTTGACTTCACCATCTGCAGTATGGCTGGCGTAACGCTCTGCCAACCCCATCATTATTACTAGTATTACAATCGCAGAACCCACCTCCCATATAGCAACAACTAACACACCCTGCCCTCCCAACCCACTCACTGAAGCAGCATCCACAACATCCGACCTCGGCCCCAACCCTCTCAAACAATGACTTCCACACCCACCTCCGCCGGCGCCCTCGTCCCTTTCACAGAAACTTCGTGCAAATCTCGGCCTCCACGACCCTAACCACCGCCATAGCGCTCGTCGGCCAGGTCCTCGACAACGCGCAAACGAATCTCGTCGGGTATGACAACGGCAGCGCGGAGTATCTTTTCACCACGTCCCGGGCTGGGGCGTCGGAGACGACGCTCGCGGGGGAGACGTACTATGTTAGTGCTGGGGTGGCGCCGGCGGGGTATTTAATGGTGAGTGGGAGTACGACGGGAAGTGGCAGTGCCACGAGTGCTGTGTCTGGTGCGGGGGCGGCGAGCACGGCGGGATCGAGTGGGTCTAGTGCTATGAGTACGGGGGCGGGGAGTAGCTCTAAGACTAGTTCGGCGAGTGCGAGCTCGACTTCGTCTTCGGTTGGAGTGGAGGTGTCTGTGGGCGCGGCGTTGACTGTGGCGGTGGGGTTGTTGGCTGTGGTGGTGAATGTGTTTGCGTGAGTACACTCATGGAAAATGGCAGATGAGACAGGATATTGGGATGGGGTTCTTACAGTGTGCGAGATCAGACGCAAAAGGATGGTGAACAGCTCAGTGCTTAATACTTTATGATTGATGGTCATTCTTCGGATGGCACCAGTGTCCGTAATGTCCGTAATCAGTGCGTAGGAAGACCTACGATCCATAAGGGTTCGCGAATAGGTACTCACCTGCTTGATTCCCCTTGGTACGATCATCGTGGGGGAACGCGAGAAACAATGGGCAGAGACTTAGAGAGAGACTTCCATTGCTGCCTACGTATGGATTGCATTCAATCCCGCCAAGTCAAGGGTCTTCCAAAAGTCTGCCACAGAGATGTGTTCCCGTGAGGTGGGCATGCGAGACAGCTAGGTCCTGAATCGAATAACCTCGTCCTTCGGTCTGCAACGAACCTCAAGACCTCACACCAGCTATGCCCAAACCAATGCCTCGAGGCTGGCTTGAGACATCATCAGTGCGTTGTCTCTTCGCTGGCGGCTCTGGAGGGTCTTCACCCGCTCGGACGATTGGCTTCCTAACTTGGCCGAAGAGCTTGGTCTGACGCATAGTGCCGGCAGGAGAGCTAGTACGTGGTTCGCGAGCTACCCATCAGTCAATAAGGAGCTTGCGAGCATTAAGGATCTGCTACTCACCCAGCATACCACTCCCTTTCAACCTGTTCCTTTTCGCCTCCTGCTCCTGACTCGCACGAAGCATCTGCAATGCAGCACGAGACGCCTGCGACTCGGAAATCTTGTCGTCATCACGTTCCGCCTCGATGATGTCGGTCTCGGCTTCGCTGTCGTCGTCTTGCGCATTCTGCTCGCCGTCGGAATTCGATACGGTACCTTCCGAAGCCGGGCCGCGGGTGTGGGTAAATGGCAATGACGGCTGCGCATAGACTGAGCGCTGGCCAGGCGTCCTCATTGCACTGACCCTTGGCATCGGAGCGGTGGATGGAACCTTCACAGGGGCCTGTCGAGTCGAAGGCGTGTGGTAGGGTTGCTGAAGATAGCTCCGAGCAGGCGTGTTTGGCAAGCTGGACATGCTCTGGGCGCTCCTTCGATGGCCCTTTTGCCCCGCCATCATCTCGGAGGCCTGCAGGAGTGCTGCGAACGGCTGGCTCTGCTCCTGCCTGCCATGGCCGCGGTGAGGTGTGCTGTAGGCTGATCGCGGTGTGGCGTCCAGGTGAGGCACGCGACCTCGAGTTCTGTAGGAAGCGTCTCTGCTCTCCCGAATGCGCTCGCGCATCAAGGTCACTCTGTCGGTCAGACTGGCAATCTCCGTCTCCTGCCGTTCGATCAATCGCTCCTGCTGCCGATGTTCGGAGCGGAGCATGTGATTCTCCTGGGTCAAGCGCTGGATGTCGCGACATATGCGGGTGTAGAGGTCCTTCTGGACGGGGATGATGCCTTCCTGCAGCGGCGGAGGCTGAACTGGCATGGCAGCGGCTCTGGCCTGCTCGGCGTTGTGAATCACGTCATTCTCATATTGCGCCATACGCGCCTCGACGGCCATGCGCTCAATGGCCGCCTGGCTCTCTTGCGCCAGCATTGTGTATTGGAGCTTGTGGTGGGCGGCAGCGAGTTTGGCCTCGCCCCAGGCGGCCTGCAGGTCTGCGACTCGGGTGCGCAGCTCGTCAGGTGTCGCACTGGCAATCGCCTCGCGGGACATGAGCGCGTACACGCGATGCCTGATGGTCTGGGCGACGGTATCGATAGTGGGCGGCGGGGTAGAAATGTGCGGGAAGCTCGGAGTCGGCGTCCGGGTCTTTGGTCGCGGCGGGACCTGCGTGGAGGGCGGCGGGGTCGCCATGTTATTCGATGCGCTCGACGAGGTGCTGTGGGCGGCCATGTACGTGGGGGAGAGGTAGTAGTGCTCGCGCGGTACGTATGTACCTAGTAGAGATGGGGAGCAGCTGGACCTAATGCGCTGTACCGACGTCCAACGTCGATCTGTTTATATGCGCTGGTCGAGTGCGAAGCAAGGCCAGTTATGCCTGTCGCGCTGCGTCGCACAATGGCGAATCTACTTTCAACTCTCCGACGCTCCGTAGAATGATTGCAGTATCCCTTGCGTACGCCTCGGTTTCATGCACGATGGGGATCAATGTCCTGGACAATGGGGACTCTGCCACATCATGAGAGATTCTGGAAGCTGTAAGAGGCTGGCGGCGTGTTGCTGACTCAGGCGACAACGGTGGCCGGGATGCTCGCTAGAGGCTGGGTAGCGCCTTCCGCTTTAGAGTGAGTTGCGGGAGCGACCGAAACATCGACCAATTGCCTCCAAACGCCTGGCTGACTTGATGCAGGCTCATGTCTGCCGGGTAAATAATAATCATCATCATACTAATAATAATGCGTGCGTGGTTTGGCAATCTGCCGGCGCACCATGAGTCGTGAGCATTGAATTTGTCTAGTTCTTCGGAGGAGCCTGTCACCCAACACTCTATGGATTCGGCGTCCACGCCTCAGAAGCCCACTGGCATTCCGCGCCCGTCCAGGCTCCCCGTCTTGAATAAGAGGCCCTCGCAGGTCTTTGCGACGCCAAGCGACCCGTCTGTGGAGCCAGCGAGAAACACAATCAATCCGCCGAAACTCCAGAAGCGGACGTCCGTCGCATCTTTGCCGCGATCAACTCAAAGGAGCGTCCAGGATGCAGCTGCCATTCCAAAACCACCTGCTACAACAACGCGCCCCACACGCGCCTTAGTGGCTGATGGAGTCAAGCCAACTGCAAGGACGCTTTCGAGGCCGGGCACGAACTCCGGCAGACCGCCCTCGCGTGGCTCGAATTCACAGCGATTGTCGCCTGCGGCGGCCGCCCAGGACGAAGGAAATCATGATCAGCCAGGCTCTCTTGACGCCATTAGATCATCGTCGAGGCAGGGATGTCGTGATGATGAGTTGCCAACGGGGATTGCCGGCCTGGCTGAGGCGCTCACGGAGGACCTCTTTCGACCCAGTGGTCGTTCCAAATCACGGCCATCCTTGTCCGAGAGGGCTATCGAAAGTTTGCAGAACTTACCGTCCACGCCAACCGCCAAAACTAGACGCAATTCGAACTTCTTTGCGCCTCCGCAGTCACCTATGGGTCCACCGCCACGACCAGGATCGTCGATGAGTCGCGATGGTGGCAACAGCACTCGTCCTGGCACTAGCGATGGCACCTTCGCCAAGCCGACCAGGCCTGCTTCGCCGCCTCAAAAGCAATCACAAAGCGCGAAGCCCGCCTCACGAAAGTCCTTAGGAGGATTTGGGTATACGCCCGGCAAGCAGCGGAGTACGAGCCGTACCCTCCCGCAACTTCTACAGGCCAGCAAGGATCAGAAGGAAGCAATACCATCGTTGCCACGCCTTCCAGCGGCACCAAAACAGAGTTTTATCCCTGCTCAGCCTAATGGACGATTCCCGGCGAGGCCGTTGAACGGTAGCAAAACACTCGCTGCACGATCTGCCAAGCCGAAGCCGACGCTGAATGGTGCATTCGAGGCGAACGCTGCTGGCCCTCTTCAGTTGTCGCACCGAGGAGGTGCTCAGACTAAGCGCGCTGCCTCGAGCTCAGCGAATGCGTCGTCCGCTGCTTTGCGGGAACAGATCGCAGCGGCGAAAGCAGCCGTCCGAAAGGAGAAGGCCAAGCATGACTCGCCATTGCAAGCCGATGATGCCCAATTTGGTGCCTTCAGTAGCGAGATGTATTCTGACCCATTCAACCAAGCACCAAAAGATGGCAAGCACGTCCTACGGAACCGCATCAAAGCCGCTTGGACTGAGGGCAAGCTCAACATTGCTGCGCTGAATCTCAAACAGCTACCGGAGGACGTGCTACATATGTACGACTCTGCAGCTATGGAGGAGGGAAAGGTCA
Organism: Teratosphaeria pseudoeucalypti; assembly: GCA_013403795.1. Taxonomy (NCBI): domain Eukaryota; kingdom Fungi; phylum Ascomycota; class Dothideomycetes; order Mycosphaerellales; family Teratosphaeriaceae; genus Teratosphaeria; species Teratosphaeria pseudoeucalypti. The sequence continues at coordinate 293,423 of JABBMZ010000012.1, read as the reverse complement.
GCTGGGCTGAGGTAGTCGATTTGACGAGATTGATCGCCGCAGACAATGGTCTCGAGGACCTTGGTGACCATATCTTTCCCGACAGATCCAGCGAGGACTTGGCCGAAGATGAGGACAGCGGAGGCAACCAATTTGGTGGCCTGGAGCTGCTTGATCTACATGGGAATACGCTGCAGTCGCTACCGATGGGCCTGCGCCGACTGGAAAGACTTACTGTCCTGAACTTAGCACATAACAAGCTGGACAACGATTGTCTCGATGTCGTCTCTCAGATCACCTCTCTGAAAGAGCTACGTCTTGGCTACAACAACATTGCTGGTAGCCTGCCCACCAACATCTGTGGTTTGAGGCATCTAGAAGTTTTGGACGTCCAAGCGAACAAGATCCTTGATCTGCCAGAAGCATTGCATGAGCTTGTCAGCTTACGGGTGCTCAACCTCGCTGGAAATCAAATGACCACAGTACCCATGGATAGTCTTCACGATCTGCCACTGATTGAATTGGATGTGAGCAGCAATGCTCTGATCGCATCGCTGTGGCCGCTCGGTTCTACAAACAGTCATCCGACTCTCCAAGTACTAAACGTTGCCAACAACTCCTTGGCTTCACTCGTCTTCGCCGAGGGGCTGGGCTTGCCGCACTTGAAAGTGTTGGACGTGACAAACAATCGTTTAACAGTCTTGCCACCTGTCCTGGGATGGACAGAGCTCATTACGCTCGCTGCGGGTGACAATAAAATTCCTGAGCTTCCCAGTGGCTTTGCCTCTTTGGCAAATCTCAGGAACGTGAACTTTAGTAGCAATGAGCTACGCTTGATCGATTCGGAGATTGCGAGGATGGAGAGTCTGGAGTCACTCATCCTGGCCTCCAATCCACTGAGGGACAAGAAGTACCTCACAATGAATGCCGCAGATATCAAGCACGATCTTCGCTCTCGTCTGGAACCGGATGAAGACGATGGCGAGCTCAGCGACCCAGAAACAGTCATTGGCCCCGAGCCAGCGCCTGGTACAGCGAGATGGAATCTCAAGCCGAACAACGCATTGGATCTCGCTGCAAAGAGCATTTCAGATGATGTGAACGATGCTTTAGGATCCTTCCTCCAAAGCCATGAAGTGAAACAGCTGCTTCTCTCGTCTAACAAGCTGACTACTATACCTCCAGCTCTCTGGCTAGGACAAGACCTCAGAATTTTAGATCTTTCCAACAACGCCTTTGCCGCAGACTACTTCTCCGCCGACTTCGAACTTCCTGTTTTACAGGAACTAAATCTAAGCAATTGCCGCCTCATAAGTATCGAGCCCCTCATCAATCAACTCACGGCCCCGGCCCTCCGCACCCTGAACATCAGCAACAACCGCCTTACTAGTGCACTCCCTGCCTTTCGCTCTACGTACCCTTCCTTGACCACGCTCTTCGCCGCCGACAATAAATTCACATCCTTGACTGCCGACGCCTTGCACGGCTTGATGACCGTCAGTCTCGCGAGCAACGAGTTGGACTCTTTACCCGCTGAAGTCGGACTATTGTGGGATGAAGGGCTAAGAAACTTGGACGTCAGCAGCAATGCGTTTCGGGTGCCGAATTATCGGGTGCTGGAGAGGGGCACAGAGGCTGTGATGAGGTGGTTGAGGGAGCGGTTGCCGGCGTCTGGTGGGGAGGTGGAGTAGAGGAGGGAGTAATAAGTGGTTTGCGGCTCGTGTGGTGGGTTGTTTAAGACTTTCGTTTGTATTGGCGGCTTCAAGGAGGGTGGTGTGTTTGGTCTGTAGCATATCTGTTTGGGTGGTGTGTTTGTACAGCATTGGTTCGTAGCATATTTGTTTGCTTGCATAGCGGGTTGATCTAGTGGTGGTGTACATAATACATTGGCGAGAATCTGTTTGCCTTCAAGGACTGTCTGAACTTTGCGGCGTGTCAATTCGTCCTATCTTGACCACAAACATCGCCAACGCGCACAGTACACCAATCACTGCCGGAGCAATTCGACCCGCGACACAACTGTGACACCGGTGACAATGATCCTCAGTTGAGAGTCAGGCCCTGCCACTCAAGCTCCGCCCGCTCGTTGAAAGAGCTGCGTGGGAAGTTGAATGCCTGTTATCTATTTGCGTCCGACATTTTAGACGCAGCAACTATAAGGCAGTTAATTGTCCGAGTCTGAGTTACAGGCGTGTCCGACTCACAAGTGTTGAAGACATTTTGGGGTTAGCATTACGACTTCTTGTATAATCCAAGTCTATATTCGTCTATGCTCCGCGGCTAGATTTTTTCCATTCCTCAGGGTGAGAAGCCAACAGTTCGACTTTCCTGGCATCGCATCGGATCCCGTTGTACAGACTCTCGAAAGAGGTGGTGACGATAAGTATGCAGCCAGTGCCATCGATCGTGGTGCCTGAGGCTTCTAGTTTCGATGGCGTCTACTTCTTCCATGGCTGTGAAGACGATGGCTCGATTACAATGCTCCACTCCCGCATATTTCTCTTTGGAATAGCCATAAGGAAGTGTCGGTCGCCGCTTGCCTCGGTCTTTGTTGGCATACGGCACCTGCTGGCCTCGTATGGCTAATTGACAATCATGGCGGTTGAAGTTCTCGATGCGTATCTTCTTCTGGAGCCCTGCGTCAGACCCTATTGCGCCTTGGCTCAGCTGTGGCGATGTTGAGAAGGATCGCTAGTAGTATTTTGTGTGATTAAGTCTGACCTACTGGCTAAATCATAGATAATGACCGTCAACTAGAATGACTGTGATACTCGTGGCCCTAGCTGGAGCTCACTTGACGGCATCTTGACGAACATATGTCGTCTTATGATGAGTAAGGTAACCCTCCGTACAGACAGACGGACATGAAGCGCGTGCGTCTCAATGAGTGGCGACGCAGAGAGCGGCGCTCAAGACGTTCTATTTACTGCGCGGGGTGGCACGTCGTTTGTTCTTCACGGAATCCTTCGAGATATATCGCACCGCCGGCCTCCTCCGCGACAATCGCGGTCTATACGACTATGGCCCTCCTGGCTGCAGCCTTCAGGCCAACATTGTCGATTTATGGCGAAAACACTTTGTTCTGGAGGAAGATATGGTGGAATTGGACTGCACTGTCCTCACACCGGAAGAGGTGTTCAAGACGAGTGGACACGTCGACAAATTCGCAGACTGGATGTGTCGAACACCATCAAAGGAGACTACGTGCGTGCAGATCATCTGCTCGAGACAGTTCTAGAGAAAAGATTGGAAGACGACAAGAAAGCCCGCGCGACCTGTGCAGGAGGCTCCAACGCCAAGGCCAGTAACCCCAAACAACTGGACGAAGCAGTGCTTAAAGAATACGAAAGCATTCTCGCGCAGATCGACAACTACGACGGAGATGACTTGGGTGTTTTGATCAAGCGGCTTGAGGTGAGGAATCCAGAAACCAACAACGAGGTCACGCCCCCCATGCCATTCAACCTCATGTTCAAATCCAGTATTGGTCCAAGTGCTGCTGCGCCTGTTTACCTGCGGCCTGAAACTGCACAGGGCCAATTTCTCAATTTTCGCAAATTGCTCGAGTATCACAATAACGCCATGCCGTTCGCTTCGGCCTCGGTTGGAAAGTCGTACCGCAACGAAATCTCGCCCAGATCTGGCTTGCTTCGAGTTCGAGAATTTCTGATGGCTGAGATTGAGCATTTTGTTGATCCTCACAGTGACAAGAGGCACAGCAGATTTGACGAAGTTTCCGAGGTTCAATTGCCACTTCTCGATCGCGACACACAGCTAGCTGGTAGTGCCGAGATCAAACGGATGCACATTGGAGATGCTGTTCGTCAGAAAGTGGTCGACAATGAGACTCTGGGATATTTCCTAGCGCGGATCCAGGCTTTTCTGCTTAAGATCGGTGTGGACCAAACGAAGCTCCGGTTCCGACAGCACCTACCCAATGAAATGGCCCACTATGCTTGCGACTGTTGGGATGCTGAGCTCTTTACTAGCTATGGCTGGATCGAGTGTGTAGGATGTGCTGACAGGAGTGCATACGACCTTACAGTACACATGCAACGCACCAAAGACAAACTCATTGTTCGACAACTTCTATCAGAGCCCCGGGTTGTGACTGAATGGCAGGCCAGGTTTGACAAAAGAGCATTAGGCAAAACATTCCGTGGAAATTCCAAGCTCATTGAGGAGGCCGTGTGCACCAGTGACCAGCAAGTTTTGGCCAATTATGCCGGTATACTAGCAGAAAAAGGCGCAATATTGCTCACTGTACCAGGTCAGGATGCTGTCACGCTTGGTAAGGACATGTTGAAATCGAGAAGGAGACCCGCACCGAAAGCGTTCGTGAATATGTTCCAAACGTTATTGAGCCATCTTTCGGCATTTGGCCGGATTTTTTACAGCCTGCTTGAACATGTGTACTGGCATCGCGATAATGACGTTGCACGCGCGGTGAGTTCTCCAGAGCTTGAACGAATCTGCGCACGGTCGACTGACGGGGCTTGTTCTGCTGCAGGTGTTATCACTTCCTCCATCCGTGGCGCCGACAAAGGTCCTGATTGTGCCACTGTCCTCCCAAGCGACCTTCTTGCCGCTTGTTCGCTCTGTCTCTCAAAGGCTGCGCAAGCTTGGCATCTCGAGTCGCATCGATCACTCTGGCGCAAGTATTGGAAAGCGGTATTCCCGAAACGACGAGCTCGGGACCCCTCTTGGTGTCACCATCGATTTCGACACGGTAACGGATGGCTCAATAACACTCAGAGATCGCGACAGCACCCAGCAGGTACGGGGTTCGCAGGAAGAAGTCATTGGAGCAATACGAAGTCTCATAGAAGTTGATGAGACTTGGCAGGACATTTCCAGGAGGCTGCCAATATTCACGACGGGAGACACGGAGACTGCAAACTCTGGCTGATTGCACCCTCCTGAATCATGCAGGCATATCTTGGAGCCGCACGTCCAGCAATAGTATGCTAAAGTCAGACAGGCATGTGAAGCGACAATGGAAGATCGGTCGACAGAAAAGTGCAACGAGCCATCCACATGTAGGGCGCGCTAAGTCGGCATCATAGTGGCTACTTGAAGCTGGGGAGAAGTCAGTGCAGAATTCTAATGATGCAAAAGGACCTGGTGCGATGTCAGGATCGCTCTGAGATTTGGCGCATATTAGCGTCAGGCATACAGTAAAGGTTTGTTTGATAGACGCAAGATCCCCGAATCAACGAAGAGACCGAGGGATAATAATCTCTTCTGGCCGCAGAGGCAGATTGTGAATGGCCTCACGCGCCTGGGATGTTTCTTGATCAAGGGTGCGGCCCGGGCGCATCAATTGGAGACGCGGCACGCGGCGTGACGCATCTTTTGCTCCGCTGCCTCCCTACAACCAACGTCGAGAATGGCGTCCGTTTGGCGACAGCCGTCCGCTGAAGACGTGCGCAAGCAGGGCAACGAGGCCTACAAAGCTGGGAGGCTAAGGCTTGACGCGAGTCTGGACGTTTACGAGAACAGCGATCGCCAGATCTCCAATCCAAAGGCTGCTCACGAGAAGATCATTCGAGAGATACCCCGTTACAAACCTCAGATGTACATCATTGGGCAAAGGGTCGAGGCGTTCAGGAGGTCGCTAACATCCCTATAGAGACACTATACAGTCCCGATCTGCTGTTCTCTGACAGCAAGATAGTTGCACTCATGTTTGCGGGCATCGGTGATGCTAGGAACCTCCAATTTTATATGATGGACGCATCGACTGATGTTGTGGGGGGTAGAATCGGGGACAAGAAGTTTCACATGACTCTGGTGGACAACAAGCCTGCCGTGATTGCCCGGTACGTGGAGACGCTCTCATGTTTTCGGTACCAATTACTATTCCGTTGCCATACGCCCATACGTAATCAGCAGGCGCTGCGGACTCTATCAGATGTCGTATACTAGGTATGGCCGACATACATGCTGACCGTCCAACATGTGTCCAGAGACTTGATCGTCTTTCTCCTACTTGATGAGCTGAGCAAGACTGATACCAGGAACCGCGCCAAGAACCTGCTTCTACCGGTAGCTCTATTCTACATTTATATCGCTCCAATCATGCCCGAACGAATCTACACCTTGCTACAAGCAAAGATCCAGACCGCAATAGACATGCTCGAAGATCGCACACCTTTGCCCGAAATCCTTGATGTGCCATCGCCATTCCGCCATGACATTCTGAGACTCTTGCGCGAATGGCAGCAACCTGCAGGAGCTGCATTTGCCACCAGCAGGCTCAGGGCACAAGTCGTATTCCAGCGACGTCAGGAAAAGATCAAGCGCTATAGTATGCCTGGCAACGAGAAGCTTGAGACAAAATCATCATGGAAGAAAGAGTCAGCATTTTACGACCTAACTGGCATTCTCACAGTGCCGGCACCGTACGACACGGTATATGATGATGCAGTCAAGCTTGCGTACGCTCAGTACTCGCGCAATCGTGCCGCGGCAGTAGATGCCGCCACAAGCGCGGCGGACGTCTCGTGGAAAACCAATGTGACCATGATCGACCTAGACTGGCTCCGTGTCCTGGGTATTAGGGCACTCGGGTTTCCCAACGTTGCAGGAGATCCATGGGACTTGGCGTGTAAAATTTCTGATACAGGGCTGTCCATCGGCGAGAAGGAATTGTTTAAGGTTGTGACCCAGTGGTTCCTTGTGACTTCAGGAGCACTTCGGATTCTCAAAGGCTTGATCAAGATTGAAGCTTGCGTGTGAGATAGGACAGCCGTCCTGGAGCAAATCAGATACGGTGTGGTTGGACATCGGATACCTTCCAACAGTGCAATCACAAGTGGAGACGGGGCAAGCCCAAGTGTCGTATATGGTGAGGGCGGGTACCCGCAGCTGTACGACCGGATTCACTTGTCGAATATACCGGATTACATCGGAGGCACTCTCACCTCATATTTCCGAATCAGTCAAATCATTCAACGACGAATACATCGCCCTTAGTGCATCCTCCGATCTGCAGAGGGTATTTCAGGTTTGCACGACCGGATCGCGCGGAACGCCCGCATTGCCCAACATACCCGGAATGGCCCAGGAGCTGCTCAGCATGATGTCGGACCCGATGCCGATGTGCGAATACCATCGCTGGCACCGTGTTAGTGGCTCTTCCACTGCTTTAGCTGACCTTCTGCCAAGGGGCAAATTAGGAAGATGATTACATCGGTTGGTTTTTAAGATCTGCATCCCTGCAGAGAGACAGGCAGAGAGCATGACACTGATCTATTCGCCATGGAACTTAACCGCATTCGTACGTCTGATGGGCCACTTACACGATGTTGGATACCCTGCCCATTGGCTGAACGAGACACTGAGCGAAATGCTTACTGGCCGAATCACCACAACTGTACGTCCACCACGTTCAGAGCCCCTGAACATCAAAGAGGCTCAAGCTCTATGGCCCGCCATCTCGCAGTCCACTGCACCCTTCATAGCGGGACTTAGCACTCTGCTCAGCATCTGGCAGCTCGCCCTGCCGTTCGGATTGATAGCCTGCTCCCTCCCGGATATCGACAAGGTCCGGAAAACCCAAGCGCAATCCGATACGCAACGAGTACGCCTGCTTTTGTCCTTGCGCTATGGAAGCTGGAGCTGCTTCCTCCGAGATCCAATTTGCGTCACTACTTGCTCAGTGATGAGAAAGCCCTGCAAGGCGAGGTCGGTTATCGTGCCAAGGAGATGGACTTGGGATCGCGAGACAAAGATCGCGAGCTTCTGGCTTCGTCAAGACGTGATGGAGAAGATCAAGTCAGGTACATGGATGATTGCCATTTTGCGGACCGATGATTGGGAGTTTCAGGCACAGCCGGTCAGCAGCGGAGGAATCAATGACTGTGGGCAATGATGGTGCGCTAAGCAGTGAAGAATCGAGATCCGCGACTGACAACATTCAATTGACCGACATTGAATCTTCGATCACTTGAACTCAGCGAAAGAGTTCAGCAGACCATCACCCACTCAATTGATATGTAGGGTCTGGCTTCTCGCTTCAGGACTTCAATCGGTAGTTGTGGCCGTAGTAAGACCCTGAACCTAAGATCATCGCCTGCACAGAATCTCAGTTTGGCATAGATTGGAAGGTCCCGCCGTGAATGGTCAGACCATCCACGCGAGGCTAGGGTTAGCCGTCTTGGACCTGCACGGGAACAGACCCAAGAACAATTGGCATGAGATCGGACAGACGCAAACTCCGGCAATGTAGGCCCATTATTGGAAAGGCAAGTTCGATTCCTTAGAAATGGGCCGATACTTCTTATAAATTTAGGAGGTCTAGCTCCTGCACTTTCATGACTGTACGTCGGCGCGAAACCACTGTAATAATGATCTGAGTTCGGCTGAACACTCACGCATAGTGCAATTCGTCTTGCTTCTCGTGCGAGATGCAGAAGGAAGTACCGACGTTTGGGACAGCACTTGGCGACTTGGAAGTTAGACTATAACTTTGCCGGTTGATGATATAGTGTTCAGCAGGGGCTTGAGACTGGAGATCTCCGGTAGCCAATCGGATTTGACGGCGACCACATATCTCGATTCTGCAGTTTAACAGAACTGCAGGTTATCCGAGCCGTCGCCTGCATCTGGGAGACATCAGGCGGACAGGGTCACAGAGGTCAACAGCTAAAACTGCCGGCGGGAGGCCAAAGGGGTCAATGTGCGAGAGACCCAACGAGGAGCAAACCCCGCGCAGAAATACGTACTTTGAATTCAGGGGATCGAGTCGAAGGATCCGGCAGACGCCAGAACGAGATATAGTCTATACCATATCGCTGATCAGGATGTCATCCAAGCCATCAAGCGAAATCACTTGGCAGCCATGGCGATTTTCCGTCCCTCCGATTGCCTGCGGCATCCGGGCATGTGTTCCACCAAACGGATCCTGTGAATGTATCCAATGATGCAGGCTTAGGCTTTTAGGCTCGTGTTTCTGAATCCTCGACAAGTATCCACGCACGTCTCGCAACTGGTAAGACCCTGTACGAGTTCCATGGAAGCCATCTAAGCCATGTCCTCGAGCGGATGGCTACGGAATCTTGGAGACGGCAGGTGAGAAGACACATGCTCTCTGCCACAACATATAATGCGGCGGATGCGCCTGCTTCGCATACTAGAGTCATCAGCTCGAATGCTATCGAACAAAGACGATTTCACCCCACAAATCTCTGCAACATCTCCACCATGCGCTTCACAGATTTCTCAATATTGAGCACCCTGCTCTTGTTGGCATTCAGCTCCACTGTCCTCGGATGCGTCAACAGCTACGTCAGTTCTCCGCTCGCGCCATCCGTCACTCGTGCGGAAAACTTATATTAGGATGTAGGGATGTGACCAGCAAAGCCACGAACGGTGCTGGATCTGTCCCCCTTTCCCAGGCCGATGCGTGGTAAGCATTGATCCACTGCAAGACGCAGTTGCCATGCAATGGGCGTTCGACGGACTCTAATACAACTGTGTTCCCATAGTCTGGTGGAGCGTGTGGTAGTCCCGGCCTAGGCTGCTACTGCACTGCAGCAGTGTAGAGTGCTACACATGTGTTCGGAGACACGCGAACATTGGGCATCTCGGAACAAATCAAAATGGAAACGGTGTGCGGCGGGGAGTTTGATCACGAGATCGTTGCGATGGAGGCTTCAGTGGTCCCAAATTGAAAGGGGAAACGTCTTGTATTCAGATCGTCGTAGTCAGCCACGGCGGTATCGCCGTAACGATCTTGCTGGAATCGGCAGATGCAGCAATGAGATTCCAAAGCTGATGAGCGGTTACTCTCGGTTGCATCAACAAGTGCATTCCCAGTCGCTCTAAAAGGTGTTGATCCTGGCAATGTAGTGGCAATCGTCGGTCAGCAGTCTCGGAGCCTCGCTTCCGTCGATGCTAGTTTGTCCTTCAGCAGAATGGAAGGCCCAATGGGAGTAGAGCGCTTGAGCGAGCCTTTCAAGTGTATACTTGTCGACAATCGCATGTAAGCCAAGCTGGACGTAGATGACTAGCGTGATGGATTGCCAGCGGAATCTCGCACAGTACGGGTCCGGATTTCGTGGCCATGTCGAGTCAAAAACTGCTCTGGTAGCTTTTCATTCATCTATGCGGATCTGCGCCTTCATACATACACGGCCTTTCGATGCGGTTCCCCCTCTGGAATAATAATCTGCCTGCTTAAGGCCGTAGCCGGGGACGAGTATGCACTACTGCGTACCCACTGACGAGTACGCCATTGGTGAGGTAAAGCCATGGAATTGTCCGTTTTGGCCCCTCTCTCGATGGCTGAGGGTCTTGTGTATCAGCAAGCAAGCATCAGGAGATGTTTCAATGTGAAAGATGTGCAATACCTGTCCGAAACCCCACCCTACCCAGCAACAACCGTAATTGGCACCCGAGGGGAAAGTGCATCACAATCATTGACATCTGTGACGAACACACCACAGTTGCTTAGTCCGTCCTGGACATTGTCAATAGCTAAATAGACATACAGATGCTCCGAACGGCGACGCACCATCGACGGTTTCTCCTGGTTCTGCCCCGTATCATAGCCGAACATCAAGTCTGGCATCAGCTCAGGAGTCTAAGTCCAAGTCTCGATTCCTCGGCCGGCGCATCTTGGGCAGGGAAGAGTGGTCAACTTCAGCCTTGCTCTAACGGTCAGCTATGGATGATTGGTGTTACACCGAACTCAAAAGCGCAAACCAACCTCAAAGTAATCTGCCATCATTAAGAAAGCTCTCCACACCCTCCGTACTCCTTCATAACCTCTCGCACATTCTCCACAACCTCTCCCGCAAGACTATTGACCACAGCCTTGACATCAACCTTAACCACAGTTCCCTCCGCCCAATTGCGCGCTGTGTCTGCAAGCCGAAACAGGCCAGCGATCCGAAAGGTGTCATGGGGCATGGATGCAGTGGTCGCAAAACAGGCGAATCTCGTTTCACCTGTTGATCCTCAAGATCTTCATGTCTCAGAGGCACGAATATGGCGCCAATGGAGTAGTCGACGACTGCTCTCCTGATGCTACCTCTCTGCCATGCCTCCAATCTCAGAAGCGTCAGCAGAAGAAGAGCAGGGTCCGCGTTACGATGCCCCTCAGTCTACGACAGTGTGGCGGCGGGAGGCCGATTGATGTACTTCGGAGCGCTCGACGGCAAGACGCTGCTCGCGAGACTCGCCGCATCTTAACTAGAACTATTCGATGCATTTGGAATCGCAGACCCCCGACGACAACTTGTAGTCGAAGACGAGCCGCTGAACCCGCCGAAGCCTGCTCCCGCCGAAGCCTGCTCCCGCCGCACGAGACTCCCCTGGAAAACAGCAGACCTGCGCGTGTCATCTTCGATAACCACATACGTGAATAGCGACCTCCATCCGCTCCCCGATGGTGTCAGCGCCTACCTTCGCCGCCTTAGCCGCAGACTCGTGCAGGCTATCACCTTCGAAAAGCGGACACGCAAGCGCTGCTGACACCGTCTCCCATTGAACTCTACCATCAACGGGCGTGGAAGCAATCACGATTATGATGAACTTGTCTGGTTTCCTGTTGGGCCCTATTGATGGATGTCCAGGCTTGGCTGGCTTCCTGTTCGGCCCTATTGATGATTTTCCAGGCTTGTCTGGCATGCGATGCACCATAGCCTGCGGCGTCCGGGGCGTTGTCTGGACCTGTGATTGGTCAGTGCAGCGTCTTTGACTAATTCCATCGACGATTCTACCGTGATGTGGAAGGTCGACTCGCACCCAGCTGTGAGTGGAGACAACGAGCTCGGGTCGAGTCGAGTTGTGGTTCGGCCTAAACACAACTCGAGCACTGGATTTGCGCCACATCCGTCCAACTTCAGCTTGCCGTGCAAGAAATAATGCAAGCGCAGCCGCTCCTAGTGAAGTGCCATGCAGTAAGAGCTGTGCATTCCAAACTGCAATGCCTCGATGCCTTCCATACAGCAAGGTCTGGTTTGGGGCTAGAGATCATATTATCAAGATGAAGATACAAAAGTCTATTCATGCACTGCTGGTGTCGCCGCCACGTACCGTACACCCGCTAAGCTACAGATACAATGCATTCGCACCGTGGACGATGCAACCTCGAACATCCATCTAGCTGGTGGCTGGCTTGGCGTCCTTACCCAGGACCGGGTTATGTGAAGGTGAGATTTTGCTGTCAGATGACAGAGTCTCATCTGGTTTATCTGTCCAACGTGTCAGTAATGGACACCTTTCACTGTGGAATACGTTTGAACTTACCATGCCGAGCATAATACCCAAACTCCTCATCCTCATACTTACCCACCTGTCCGTTTTCAACCTGCTCTCTCGTCAAGCCCAACTTGCCCTTGGGCAGACCCATCGATCCAAGGAAGCTGATCGAGTCCTTCCACTCAGTGTCCTTCCTCTGCTTGCTCCACTTCAGCTCCTCGCCCATCAGATCAATGACCTGCGGCAGAGCCTCCAAAGATGCCTGCGCATTCAAGAAGGACAACCTTGTCCGTCTCGCGATGACATCTACAGCTGTCTGTGCGTATTCGTGTCTCACAGCGTAGCGTACTTCGCCGTCTACGTACGGATAGAGGGCGGAGATACGCTTGCCACGGACCGGGAAACGCTGTTCGGTTGGTTCGCAGAGTGATGCTACTTTCCACGCGCGGTCACCGTACGAGACAGCGAGGTGCTTGGCTACTTCCGTCTCAATTCCGAAGTGCTGGACCAAATTGATGAAGAGTGTCTTCGAAAAGCCATGGGCACCAATGAGTTTGAGAGCCTGGGTCTTACAATCGCCGTTGAGTTCGATCTTTTCGTGGTAGCCCTCGACACCACTAACAAGCGGAGGATTAGTCACGGGTCGAGGCTTGATGTTCGGGAATTCCTTGAGCGCGGCATCGACAGCTTCTTCGGCCATTTGACGGTAAGTGGTCCACTTGCCACCCGCCATGGTGAGCAGACCAGAGGGAGAGACAGTGATTAAATGGTTGCGAACGAGACCCTCGGACTTGGCCTTCTTCGGGTCACGGACGAGAGGGCGGATACCAGACCATGCGGAAAGCACATCGCCGCGGCGAACCTTGATGTCGGGCTTGAAGTAGTTGGTAACCTCGTTCAAGATCCACTCAATTTCCTGTTCGCCTGCGATGGGATTCTGGTTGATGTCACATGGTGCGTCGGTTGTTCCAGCAATCGTGTTGCCTTGCCACGGCAAGAAGAAGATGACGCGTCCGTCAGAAGTGTGCGGGTCAATAAGACCCATGTCTGCCGGAGAGAAGTAGCCTGGAAGAACGACATGGACACCAGAGCTTGGCGCGACAATCTCGGGAACCTGCTGGTCGTCGAGTTTGCGGATGCTGTCGGTGAAAGGTCCTGTAGCGTTGATGATACCCTTAGCTTTGATGCTGAACTCGTCCGGTGTCTTGCCGTTCTTGGCGTCAACCAAGTCCTTGACCTTTGCGCCACAGAGTCGGCCATTCGCGTCCTTTTCCAATCCAGTGACCTCCAGATGGTTGACCATGGTAGCGCCGTACAGAGCAGCTGTCATTGCCAGAGAAATGTTCATCCTAGAGTCGTTGTGCGCGCCATCGTAGTAGACAAGCGCACCCCAGAGGTTGTCCTTGTTCAGCATAGGAAAGGCATCAAGAGCCTTACTTCGTGTCATGAAGTAAGACGTCTCAATGTTCTCAGATCCAGCCAGGAAGTCGTAAGCCTTGGTTCCAGCCCAGAAGTACGGTGCCTGGTACCATTTCTGGACCGGCACCATGATCGGTAACCATTGCGAGAGATGCGGCGCGGTGTCCAGGAAGTATCGGCGCTCGCGCAGAGCTTCCTTGACAAGCTTGTACTGGTTGTAGTCCAATTCCCAAACAGCCTTTTCGAGGTATCGCACACCGCCGTGCACGAGTTTCGTACTCTTACTGCTCGTTCCGGCGGCGAAGTCATCGCGCTCAACACAAGCCACCTTCAGTCCTCGTGATGCCGCATCAAGAGCAATGCCCGTACCCGTCGCGCCACCACCGATAACCAGCAGATCGTACTCGTTGCCGCCTTCCTCAGTGGGCTGCTCCTGCGCCTCGTTGCTGCCCGTCAAGACCCCCTTGACGGCATTCTCCGCCCTCTTGAACGCAGAGCCCGCGCTCGCCTTCAAATCTGCGATTTGCTCAGCGCGGGGTTTTTCGCGAGGAAAGTTAGGAAATTTGAATCCGCCCTCGCCGTAGTTGGGCGGAGGCACATACGCCTCTTCCAGCCCAGGCACATCGCGAGGACGATACACGAAGTACAGCGTGCCAGCGCCAACAGCGCCAGCCGCTGAGGCGTACCCAAGTGCCTTAAGTAGGCGCGATCCCGTGCGGCGTGCGGCCATTACTTGTCAAAGCCAAAGCGGGAAAGCAGAGGGAAAGACGAAGTCGATTTAAAAAAAGAGCCAGAGCAAGGTACGTGGAGACCGCCAGCTCAGTGCGGGCCCGTCTTCTCCTTGGGGATATCGGCTCCAACAGCACAACGATGATGAGAGGCTGATGTCGGCACAGATGGCCTGTGGGTTGCTGTGGGAGCTCAATATGGTAAACCGGGCTCCACTGAGATATGACGGCCCACCCGATGACGATCTCGGTAGAACCTAGCTGCTCGGTGGATTGTATCAATGGTCAAGAGAACCCGGGGGCTGGGGCAATTTGGGTGCTATGGGTCAGTGATGCCATACATTATCATTGCTGCTTTCATCATTGATTAGACTGCATATGATCACAAAAGGTTCTGTGGAAATGGTAGTCGGAGATCTTCTTCCGTGCATGTGATTCGCTTACTTCCAGGTCCCATCGTCGCGTCGAGGAAGATTCAGCCCTATCGGCTTTTGAACTTGGCGCATCAGATGCAAGCGTTCAGAGCACGTGTCAACAATACTTATTCACGTGTCAGGTATGTCTTGTCGCAAGCACTGCATTGGAACGGAGTACGCGTTGTACGTTTCTATATCCAGCATGACCAGCATGGCAAGCTCGCAGCGGGCAACTATACAACGGTCTCATAATCATACCAATCCTCTATAATCATATCCTTCCCATCCTGAACTCCACGCTCGCTAACAAGCTATGACATCAAAGAGATTGCGCAGTCGGGTACTGCAAAGCTTCTATACAATCGATGAAACATTTCCGCGGTTTCGTCGTCCGGACCAGGGCGGCACCCCGTCCTGCGTGAACCAGAGAGCGAGAATGATTGCAACGGCGGCAAAGATGCTCATGGTGATCCAGACCTCCTCCAGGGCATTGGACCATACCACTACAAGATCCTTTCTGAAGCCGGTGTTGGCAAGACTGGGTGATCGGATGGCTTCGGTGATGCCGACGGCATTCAACACGTGTTTGTGGGCGTTGCTAGCCAATGTGATCTGGAGAATAGTACTCTGCTCGAGGTGATTGAGAAAGATGCTACTTCCCACAATCAAACCAAGTGCTTGACCAATCGTGTGGAAGAAGCTGTGAAGTGGTGCTGCGTGCATCGCCTCATCATCAGTCGTCGCCGCTGACTGGACAGCAATGCTCAGGGTCGGATCGAGCAGACCAAGCCCGAAAGCAGCGATCAGACCTAGGCTAGTGCAGAATGCTGTCGGCGCTCGTTGGTTCGATACGACCAGGACGGCAGTTCCAGCGATAGTGAGCGCCCAACCAAGCCAAATCACCCAGCGGTAACCAATATAACTAGTAGCAATAGAAGCGGCCACGCCTGTGACGACCAGAGTGATCGGCCAGGCTCCTAGTGCTGCGCCGACGACAGCAGGACCAAGGCCGTGTGTGACGGCAAAGCAAACTGGCATGAGATAAACGATAGCAGAGATGATCATGCCATGTGTGAGTGAACCAAAGCAGGAAACGAGGGCGCTGGGGTGCCGGAAAATGGTTGGTGGGAGTATCGGTTCGATGCGATACCGGGTGTATACTATGAAAGACGCCAGGATGATTAGGCTGACCAGCAGCGGAACGAGTGTGTGCCAAGATGACCAGGCGTACATGCTACCAGCCCAGCTGATCGCAAGCATGAAGGTTGTCAGGGCGGCTGTTAGGAGGAGCCAGCCGAAGTAATCAATGTTAAGGAAATGATTCCAGTGTATGCGGTTGCCGTTGCCTGGAGGCAGACGCAGAATGAATGCCAATGCCGCCATGCTGAGTACCGAGAGAGGCACACTGATCCAGAAGGAACAGCGCCACCCAAGCGTCTGCACAGCGATACCGCCAGTGATGGGTCCCAGTGCCGCGCCAACCCAGTACATGGCAGTAACGGCTCGCTCGACGCTGACGCATCCAACAGGGCCGGCCAATTGTCGCACAATCAGCTGCGAGATGACGCTGATTGTGCCATACCCGCAACCGGAAGTGACACGTCCAACAAGGAGGCCAGTGATGCTTTTCGATGCTGCACAAATGATGGATCCAAGCCCGAAGAGAGGTAGCCCGATCAGGAGGGCGCCTTTCCTCCCGGACACCTGTGACATGCGCATTGCCAGTGGCTGTACTAATGCTGCTGCCAAGATAAAGCTTGTTGCTGTCCAAGACGACGCAACGGCTCCAATGCTGAGTTCTACAGCTAGGGCCTGAGAGGCGATTAGCGGACTGTCATTTCAATGGGAAAGAGATCTTGACTTACCGGCAATGCTGCAGACAGCAAGGTGAAGTTCAAACCGCCAAGGAAGCTCAGCAGACACAAAACAACATAGCTGCCACATGGCCTCCAACCCGTTGATCGTGCTTGCCGATCAACATCCGAGACCTCTTCCTCCACGACGATCATCCCCGGCTTCTTCTCCAACGCCAGCAAGGAAAGGGAGTGGTAGCTCATCCGTTTTTCGCCACCGAACGAAATACTCGGTCTCAATGGCGGCCGGCTTGACACGCACGGATAGTCTTTCCCACAGGCTTCAGTAGATACGGCGGTAGCGTTGCCGAGTCTTTCCGCCTGTGGAGATCGGAACGTCGAGTAAGTCGAGCTTGGGCGTGGAGCGCGTGGAAGAACATCATTGCTTCCATTTCCTCCATCGGCGACATCGGGACCTCTGATACGCCGTAGATCGGAGAGAACAGAGGCGTCGATTCGGGTTGACAGGCTCCTCTTGTGTGTCTTACGGGCAGTGTTGATGCTCTTGGAGATGTCGATATTTTCAACGCCGTGAGACCGGAGAGGACGCGGGTGGCGCGTGGTCGGCGGAACGCTAGGGTACTGGATGGGGAGGACATCTGTAACGGTTTGCTGGTTGGAGGTTGTGATAGACATGGTAGACATGGTGCTGTAGGAGAAATTATGCGTGGGCAGAGGTGATCCATTGCTGCGCATAAGTAGTAGGAGCGGCAATGGTATTAAATCAATTCCAGGTTGGCTGTAAAGAGTGACTGGACCGAAAGAGGGTCAGAGCTGAAGCCAAGAGTATAAGGTTATAGCTGAGTCGAGTGGTCTTGGGAGATCTGGGAAGGAACCAAGGAGTCGGGTCGAAGTCGATCAAGCAGATATATACATATGACTTGCTTGTGCGGATCTTTTCCTGACAGGCCTCCCAAGAAATGCCGCGAAAGCAAACGCCGGAAACTCCTGTCCTGGAAGCGCTTCAAGCACGGTCGGCAAGCTAGCATCAAGTCGAGGCGCTTGAAACGGTTGCAGGGTCAGAAGATGATATGTATACCAAGTTGTGAGAACAGCGGTCTCGGCTGTCCGTTCGCACACCGGCAGAGGGCTGGCAGGCGTGCAAGGCACATGGTCGCGTGCAGCACTAGCGTCTGGCAGATTATACATAGCTGGGTTTCTGAACGCGCAGCGGCTTCCCAGATCAGATGCGCTCGCGTGCTTCTCCGTGAGGTGTAGGGGCGGCTGTGGCTTGAACTGTCCACGGGGCTGCCGCATGGCGCCTCAGCACAGGTGCGGTCACGTTCCCGAAGATGGTCCAGCTAGGTCTTGACGAGCAGAGAGCGCGAGGGCAAAGCGTTCACGAGCATTGTAGTCTGTGACTTCCACAGTTTCGCACAAGGCCTTTCAGGGTCGCATCTCGTTTCATCGTCATCTCCCTCTGAAGGCTATTAGCATGGCAGGCGCTCTTCTATGACAGCCGTTGTCAAGGCAATGGGATATTGAATGCCGCTTATGAGGCATCAGATGCAATACCGCCGACCAGGTACGTACCGAAGGCCTGTCCGGGACGCAAGACAAGAGGCTGACAATTGTGCATACCTCTTACATGGACTCATGTACCAGGTCCAATTGCAAATTCGCTGTCAAGGGTATGCAGCATGCTGCAGGGCGCACACATATTTGTGCTACACGTTCGAAGTTGAATTTGCTCTCGCACCGGTTCGAGCGCCCCGGAAGTCTGTCTTTGCGCGCAGCGTCTAAATCCGGCGGTCCTTCACCTAACTCTTATTACGCACGGGTCAGATGCACGTCAAATGATGGCCGAAGGCGTCTCTTCGACAACATTCAGCTGCAGTGGAGGAAAGTGGCGTTCGGGTGGCGCGAGTTGTGGGAATTTGCGTTTTGTCGGTTGCTGCCGAGACAGTCATTCAGCGGGCTGCGGCCCGCGGGCTTCTTCAAATCAATCCTGGTCGTCTTCGTCAACATCATATTAATAACAACCGTCACATCTTGCGGACGATCTCGATCATTATTCCTGTGCTACCACAGAAGCCGCCGCGTGGATTAGGACCAGGCAGATCAGGTTTGGAAGCGACCGCGCCTCCATACCACCGGCGCTTTCCCTTCCCTTCATTTCCCACCGCTATCTGACAAGGCACCGGGTTTCACCAACGTAGACGGACCCGTACACCTGGCTCCGTTTGAAAGTGCCGCATCCGCTGAGCGCCGCTGACAGGTCTCTAGCAGGGAGCCGGTGCTAGTACTGGGTACGAGATCTGAAGGGCTTAACCGACGGCCTGCTTTCCAGACTGGCCACACACATCATTTGACTTCCCGCACCAGTGCTTCGTCGTTCGCGTATGGCCTGCAACCTAAGACCAGAGCACTTCGTCTGCTTCACCATTAGAAATATGATATGTCGACAGTTGTGAGCGGGAAGAACGCACGCATCCCGACATGATTTGCATCACTCCCAAGGCTGCATTGTTCCTCTCTTGTTGTAGTATGAATAATCCATCTCAGCCTCCAAGCGATGTTGCACTCGGCTCAGACACCTTCCTGGAAACTCACATGCTTATGAGCATTTTTAGCAACCCAAAAGCAGGTGGGTGCAACAACAATGCGACGATTCCTGGCACGCATCGAATCGTGATGGCACTTCAACCCTCGGCACTAGCTCTCCAGAGCCGTTCACAAACCTCTCCAGGTCTGTTCGGCCTCGCCCAACTTCGTCGCAGCTTCCAGGAAGGTCAAAATTCTTCTTCGACCAGAGGCGCTAACGCTTCTGACTGACGCAGTCATTGGAATATGATCGCAATCTTGTATCAACAAGTCCAATCTTAGGCCTGTCGCATCGACTGCTGTGCTCTCAACGCGACAACCCAGCACTTTACTGTCAGTTTTTCCGGAGGCGGAAAGGCTCTCCGAATACCGGAGCCCCGAACGACTAACTCAAGACCCTAGTAGTCACGAGGTCAATACCGTACGTCAGGGTAAAGGAAAGCGCAGCAGTCACACTCACAAACTTTGACCGTACTCCCCAAAGCCTGTATTGACAGCCACAGACCACGCTGTAGCCCAGCAACGAACTGTTTCTACTGTCGCAATCCCGCAACTCCCATCGCCCACCCATATCCTGCCCTAATAGTTCAGACAACGCGAAGTTGGGATGTTTAGTCAGACCACAACGAGTCCCTTCGGTGTGCGTGGGGACGAGACAATTCTCAAACCGGAAGCGAAAGCATACAGCGAGAAATCCAGGTCTCGCATCCATCGAGCGATTTTCATGTCGCAAGAATTGCAGCAGTCGGTGAAAGTCATGGCTTTTGAAGTTTGAGCGAAAGCTAGGTGCGTTGTCGGTGAGGTCGACGATATAGCAAGGGTTGCTGGGGTTTCTAAGCTGGGCCAAAGATATTGTTGTAGGTCCAGCGTCGAAGACCATTCGGACGGAGCTCGTGCTGGTGACAGTCGTGCCTGAAAACTTGATTGTCAGCATGAAGACGGAGCACTCTCTGCTCATGGGGAGTATGGCTAAAGCCGCACTCGATGGATGATGATCAGCCTGCTCAGCCTCAGCGACACCTGTATACTCACTTACCCTAGCACAAACCTCGAGCACCCCAACGAGCAGCCATGCAACCAGATCATCCTCCACGGTCGGCTCCATAGCCTCGCCAATCTCAACCGCAATCACCTGTCAAAAAGCTCTACCCCCGCCTCTGTCGCTTCGACCTGTTTCGTCAATTCAGCAACGAGTGTGAGCGCAGTCGCAGTCATTTCGGACAATGCAATGGGAACTTCGTTTACACT
This sequence comes from Teratosphaeria pseudoeucalypti, assembly GCA_013403795.1. NCBI lineage: Eukaryota > Fungi > Ascomycota > Dothideomycetes > Mycosphaerellales > Teratosphaeriaceae > Teratosphaeria > Teratosphaeria pseudoeucalypti. The sequence goes on along the minus strand of JABBMZ010000012.1, from coordinate 273,026 downwards.
CCTGCAACAAAAGCGGAATAGCAGAACGCTTCGTTCTACAATATGCAGTGTTTCGCTTCTAGCAGGTGCTCCTGCCAGATCATTTTTTGATGGGACGCATGATTTGATCGAGCCTCATGAGCATGCGTGGGCGGCAGGTGCATTGTCAAGGTACACCTGCGTAGATGGGTCAGTCACCAGATGATCAGATAATAATGCCTCGAGCCCCTCTTCTGAGGTGAAGGACCTTGAGCTCAAATACGTCAAGTCCCGCGGTTCGCCAGACTTGATATTCAGACAGATGATTGTCATTCACAGCCTGGACTCGCACAAGACGCACACAGACCGTCACTGGTGGCAGGCAGAATTGTTGTCCAGAGATCTGGGATATATGCCTCCGATACCAATTAGTACAATATCCCGCTTACTAGAGTATTTCAAAGTGCGCAGACTCAATGGAGAAGCCTGATGCACACATCACTACCTCTTACTGCATTGAGTGCGGAGAATCAGAGACGCAATACATGCACGAGTACGAGCGTAAAACAAAGTCGTCCATCATTCCCTTAGGCTACCTCCGGACGTATCTCGGGTGCATGTGCCGGTCGATCTGTCTTCGGACACTGCGGCAGCAGCATCCATGAATGCCGAGGGATGAATCTTGTATGCGGGGAGAGGGTCAGAGTGCTAACCGACCGCAGCTCGAGCTCTTATAGGAGATGCTGACTTCACTCCAGACATATCTAAATGATAGGAACATAATCAGTTCAGCTCAAAATCCAAGATCTCAGCAGCAATCATGGCGCCTAAGCAAAAAGCACCCGTCTACGTCCTAGGCGTAGGCATGACCAAATTCATCAAGCCGCGTGGAAAGGTCGACTACACCGAGCTTGGATTCGAAGCCGGCATCAAAGCCCTTCTAGACGCACAGGTCAACTACGACGACATGGAAGCTGGCGTCGCATGCTATTGCTACGGCGACAGCACCTGCGGCCAGCGCGTCTTCTACCAATTCGGCATGACCCAGATCCCGATCTACAACGTCAACAACAACTGCAGCACCGGCTCGACGGGTATCCACCTCGGCCGGACGATGATAGCGGGAGGAATGGCCGATGCAGTCCTCGTCGTTGGGTTCGAAAAGATGTTCCCAGGATCTCTGCAGTCGTTCTTCAACGACCGTGCAAACCCTGGTGAACGTACGTCTCAGATGATGAAGGCCACCCGCGGTATCACGAATGCGCCAGGCGCCGCGCAGCTCTTCGGGAACGCTGGACGGGAGTACATGGAGAAGTATGGTGCGAAGGCGGAGGACTTTGCTGAGATTGCGCGGGTGAATCACGAGCACAGCAAGAGGAACCCTTACTCGCAGTTCCAGCAGGAATACACTCATGAGCAAGTGATGCAGGCGCTGATGATCCACGAGCCGCTGACCAAGCTGCAATGTTGCCCGACCAGTGACGGTGGCGCAGCTGCTGTGCTTGTCAGCCAGGCGTTTTTGGACGCGAGGCCACACCTCAAAGACCAAGCCATCCTCATCGCAGGCCAGCAGCTTTCTACCGACTCGCCAGACCTCTTCAACAGATCATCGATCGACCTGGTTGGCTACGGCATGAGCAAGACCGCTGCCAAAATGGCGCTCAATGAGGCGAAGGTTGATGTCAAGGACATTAAAGTTGTTGAGCTGCACGATTGTTTTTCTGCAAACGAGATGGTGACTATCGACGCTCTCGGTCTTTGCGAACCCGGCAAGGCTCACGAGCTCGTGCGGAACGGCGACATCACTTACGGTGGTAAGATGGTCATCAACCCAAGCGGTGGTCTGATTAGCAAAGGCCACCCGCTCGGAGCCAGTGGTCTCGCACAATGTGCCGAGCTCTGCTGGCACTTGCGCGGCTGGGTAAGTTCATCACCTCAGTACACATCATCTTCTTACTGACGAGCTCAACAGGCAAACAACCGCTTGGTGGAGGGCACCACTGCCGCACTCCAACACAACCTTGGTCTCGGCGGCGCGGTCGTCGTCACGGTCTACAAGCGCGCAGACGGCAAGGCATCCACCCCAGTTTCGAGCGAGGAGATTGGCAAGAAGAACGGCCTGGGTTATAACCCTGCTGTGGAAGCCAAGGGCTTCACAAAAGCACAGGTCGAGAAGGCGCGGAGTAGGACGGCGAAGAGCGAATGGGCGATATCGGACGTCGAGCAAAAGGTCGAGGCCAGGTTTTAAGGATGTCGGAACAAAGGTGATCTTGTAAAATGTAATTCGAATAGCACGCACTCCGCCGTATGACATCGAGCACGCGCCATGTCCCGGCCCGGCTTACACAGGAATCTGTATAATCACCCCTGATTGCCATCCAGCGCTTCTTCACACAGGCTGCGAAACCCCATCCGCCTCGCCCGAAGTGACCGTCTTGCCCGTCTTCTTGATCTTGTCCAGCACGGTCGCATAATCGACGCTCTCCTCAGTCTTGACCGTAGCGGTTTGGCTCTCGAGGGAGACTTCGTATTCCTTGACGCCTGACACACAAACTCTCAGCATAATCCGGTATGATCTGACAATAAGCAGAGAAGTATACCCTCCAACTTCTTGAGCACCCTCTCAATAGCGCCCGAGCAACCGCCACAGCTCATGTTGACGTTGAACTTGTAGTTGTGTTCCGACATCTTGCTGACTTGGGGTTGATATGTGCTCGATAGGCTTGCTTGGTGTTTGTGTGATTTGTGAAGGCGAGTCGTTGGTTTGTGGATCGGTAATCGGATGTCAGTTTCAGCTTTCAATGGTGAGGTGTGCTCGGGACAAAGAGGATCGCGTGCTCGTGTGGTCGGAGGTAGATTACTTGGCCTTTATGAACTCGTACCTGTGTACTATCAGAAATCAGGATTGTATGCAGGTACGGTGAATAATGTCTGTCCCTAGCAACGAGCTTGAGACTGTGCTCCTGCGGAAACTACCTAGGTACCTACTGATGAGCACGTTTGCGCGGTTTCTTGCCGCAAAGGCGTTTCGCAGTCACGTGTGCTCAGCTTAACTTAAAGGTTGGCCGGAACATAATAAGAACTTACGTCTGTCCTGACATACTTGGAACAATGCATGCTTCTACTGTATTGCTATTATCAGCCGCCCGACCTGGTTGAGACCATGATCCGTCAGCTGGCTGAGTTTGGACCGAGGCGAGGTGAGAGTTCGCCCGCGGTGGTCGTCCCTACGAATGGAGTCATGGACCTTGGCCCCGCTTGCTTTAAAACTGACTATAGATATTGATGCCCACCGTGGACATGACTACAACAGGTACCGATACTCCGGATTCATGTCACCAAGCTCCGTCTTCTCGCTCTCCGTTAAGCCAACATCAACAGCCGTTTTCTGTCGTCTTCGATTCGCCGTTATGCACGCAAAGCCATAGACTATGCAAGCAATGATACTCAGAATTGTGAAAGCAATACATATGCTGTAGCCAGTCGTGTACCTCGGCGCGTCTTTGCTCAAGAACGCGAACACCGCAATAATGCCGCCAATGTTTCCAAAGCCTGCAAGTCAACGGTATTAGCACCTTTCTGTATTGAAAATTCCAGCCGATTACTACTCACCGACTTGCCATGCTGAGCCGACTGATCGCCTATGATGGCCTCCCAGATTCATATTAAACCAGCACACCACGATCGGCATAGCACTGTATGCGCCCATAGCCACCAAGAAGAGTGCAGCGTACTGCAGCTTCGTGTTGTCGTGGACTGCGATCAGGATGCCAAAACCTGTAATGGCGACGCAGATCGCAAAGATCGCAAACGGCATGCGCTTCTTCGTCCAGTCGGACAGGGTGGCTAGCAGCATGGCGAACCCGAATGCTGCTGCCCAAGGCGGAACGGAGTGGAGTTGGGTCTCGATGGAGCCATAACCGTAGCCCTTGATGATGCCAGGCGAGAAGTACGCGTAGCCGTATGCTGGAACGATGAGTCCAAAGTACATGAAGCCAGCGACGATGACTTTGTAGTCCTTGAAGACCTGGACAATGTCGGATCCAGTAATCTTGCGATCCACAGCCGACTTGCCCTGATCGATCTGAAGGCGAGCAGCCACATACGCTTTTTCCTCCTGCGTGAGCCAATTCGAGTGCTCTGGGAAGTTGGGGATCAAAAAGAAGAATGCGAAGCTGAAAGCCACTGTTGCGCTACCCTCCAAGATGAAAATCCAACGCCAGCCGGCATAGTTTGCCACGCCGTCCATCTTGCCAATAGCTGCTGCGAGCAAGCCACCAAAGGCTCCCGCCAACGTTGTCGAGCTGAAGAAGAACGAGTACCGTTTCTGCGCCTCGTGCCTACGGTACCACATACCGATTAAGTAGAAGCACCCTGGAAACATCCCGGTCTCGAACAAGCCTAGGAAGAAGCGCACAGCAAGCAAGCCACTGTAATTCCGGACTATACCTTGCATGATGGTAGCAAAGCCGAACAAGAACATGTTGGCTGAGAGCCAGACATTCGGCTTGAAGCGCTTGAGCAGGATATTCGACGGAATCTCGAAAAGGACGTATGGCACGAAGAAGATGACCAGAGCAATATTGTATTGATCGCCTTTGGTGCTGAGCCCGAGTTCTTTGGACAGGCCATATACGTTCGCGTTGGCGATGTTGACTCGATCCAGGAAGGCTGGATAGTAGCAGTCAGCTTCATGCGTTCCTGAGGAGCTTCCGAAATGTGCGCACCGAGCAAATAGAGTATGCACAGAAATGGCAAGACATGCCAATCGATCTTCGTCACCAGCTTGCGCTCAGTTGTGTGAGGTGGACATTGCGCGTGCAGATCATCGTCGTAAGCGACTCCGTCCTCGTGCCTTGGGTATGTACCGCTGTCGAGCGACACGGGTGGATAAACCTCCTGCTTGTCGTTGAAGAACTTCATCTTGTCCCTACTTCGACTGGCACTATCTCGAAAAGGCGATCGAGAAGTGAGGTCGAGGCGGCTACGTGGCGCTGACCATCAATCTCTTACTATCTCCCTTGGGCCTTGGCTTCGTTAATGCAAGCTCCCGATTCAAGATGCTCCGGTGACTGACGACCTTCCCGGTCAGCTGGCCGTACCTAGTGTCAGCGTATGTTGCGGGTGTTCGTGAGCCGTCAACAGCAACAGCACAGTCACCCAATCTGCTCGCCAACGTGTCGAGCTACTAGTGGCTGAGATGCTTTTGTACGAGAATTCGGCCGCCGATCAATTGGCTGGCCTGTACAAGACTCGCGGATGCTTGGAGGAGAACTTCGAGTCACCTACCGCTCCGAGGAAGACAAGCCGGTTACACTGCAGCATCCGCCGACGTGTAACCCGGCGGCGGGGCCTCAGCCACGCAAAGCACTCATCACTCATGACCAGAGTGCACCGGCCGAGGTCCCTTTGGATGGAGAAGTGCTCTTTCTTCTCTGAGGTTGGCGCTTCTCCACACCCCAGAAACTCCTCATTGCCAAGCTCCAGCATCCGACAAGCCACCTTGATATTCGAAGCATTTAACCGGAGGAACATCAAGCGCATCATCAACCTCTACCACAAGGAACCTGTTGATATTGGCGATGTCGACGCACACATGCAGACCAATGTCTCCTGCATGCGATGGCGCACTGCACACGAGGCAAGCGGTGTGAAAAGCAATGCATACTCGCTCGAAGACTGGAGACGCGCGCATTGCGCTCACGGATTCTTAAACAGCTGCTCGGCATCTATCTTCGCGCCCTCCAGCAAGCCTCGACTCCTCAACCACTCAACCCAGATCCTCCACTTCGTCGCAGACATCCTCCCCAGCGTGGACCCATCGCTATAATATTCATTTATGGCCTTCTGGCTCCTTCGCAGGAACTCATCTGATCGCTGCGGCACACAATATTTTCCCAAAACCTGGATCGCTTCGTCGACATTATAGATGGCGTGATTATACCCATCTATGGTCGCGGCCACGAAATTCCACAGGTCGTCTCTGGTGAGACGGGTCGAGGCCGCGTTCACGGCGATGACGGGACTATAGCCATATGGCACACTGTAGTCTTCGGGCTTGAAGGTATGGAGCTTGACGTTATTAAGCTCGGCTTCTACGCCTTCCCAAGGTAGGAAGATCCAGGTTGCGTCCTGGGAGCAACAATCAGCTCAGCCTTTGCCTGACGGGGTTGTGTCTCTACTGACCACCTTCCCTCTTTTTATTGCTTCAAACATCCCAAGCTTGCTCTGCTCCCTCTCTATTTTCATGCCGCCGGCATTTCCACCGTCTTTCTCGACCATCGCACGCACAATATGGTCTTCGTACCGAGCATTATAACTACCATACACCTTACCTTCCCCAAGTTGGCTCATCTTGCTCACGTTGGTCGAGGCAATAGCCGAAGCGTCCCTCTGGAGAATCGCATATATGGCTTGGAGCTTCATTTTGCCGGAATGGGCGTACGCGATACATGACTCGGACGGGCATATTGCGAGGTCTACGTCACCATCCTCGAGTCGCTTTGCCGGCGTCTTGGTGTATTCGGCATCTGGAGGCAGGAACTGGACGTCAAGGCCTCGGTTGTCGTATATTCCACCTTCTTTCGCTAGATACAAGCCGCTGTGGATGGTGTTTGGTGTCCAATCGAGGGCGACCTTGATAGGTGTTTTGGGCAGGGCCATTGTGGTTGAAAGATCAGGAAAAGAGTTCACACGACTGTAACATAAGGTAGAAGAGCTGTCTGGACAGCTCGTGGCTTAAGCTTCGCCATGACGCAGGCCGAGTTAGGAGAAGCAGTAGTACGGCACTCGAAGCTAGCAGTCCAAGGATCAATTGATCCCTTGATTCGGTTGGTGGATTGACTGCATGAGCACGCGGTTGACTAATGTGTCGACATGGTACTGGACCACAAATCACGATCAGGCAGTTGATCAATCAATCACGGACTCTGGCTTGAATTACACCAGAGATGGCGAAGCCGGCGCCGACAAGCCATACGAGCTTTCGCTCGCCTCGATATCGCGCGAATACGAGCGTCCTGGACGATCATGGTATTACCGCTACTTTCCCCGTCATGTCGCGGGTCTCAATATGTAATCAATTAGTCTGGATCTTCGACGCTACCCCGCGGGAGCGCTGGAAGCTGGAGTAGTGAAAGCTGGGGTGCCGCAGGCAGTTGGGAGAAGCTTTGACGACGCAGGTCCGCGCGTAAGACACGTGTATGAGGACTTGTATGTCAGAATCTTCTCGAATGGCTGATTTCTAGGCTTCCTTGGTAGAAGGGGAGAAATTACGCGGACTGTCTGCGGGTCATTTGAGATGCCGAGAGTCCAGGTGAGACAATGTCTCGTATCCGATGACGTCGTTGGAAGGTGGGATGTCAACAATCAGCCACGTCAGTAACGATACATGGACTTTTTTCAGTGAAGCCTGCTGGCATGGGGTGATATGGCATCGAGCTTCTCTGAAGACTCGGCTGTAGGACAAGGGATCGACCATTGATACCGGCAACAGGCCGATGAGTAATCTCAAGAAAGCTTGGGTGCTGTGATCCTCTGTGAATGCCTGCCCCCGCCAACAGCTGTCGCGTGACAGCTATTACCACCTGGTCTTCATCCCCTAAGGCAGCTGCCGCCTCACGCCATCGCTGATATAAAAGACATTGTCTATCGCGCCATTGCACAGAGTTGCACAGACTAGTAAAGGAACACAACTCTACAGTCATTGGACATAAAGCGAGCTTTTATCAGCCAGAACCACAAACCCTACACAGAGAAGGCATTCGAGACGGGTTGCCCGTCGATTCAGGCAGTCGCGTGACTTCACTGAACCAGCACGACAGCTCCAAAGTGCATCACTGAGCCTCATCCACGACCTCTTTGTCTCTTTGATCAACATCTGTCCCAATCATCGCCAATCGACCAACACCATCAGCAGAGCTCACACGACACTGTTTACAAACACCAACACACTACACAACTCGACAGATCCATACAAGAGTAAGTGCATCTCCTTCCAATGATGCAAGCCACCCGAACAGCCATTAGAGCCCAGCGTTTGCTCTGCTGCATCAACCCATTGGCATGGCATCAAATGCGAGTGAGCTGACGCATCTGCCAGTGACTCGCACTCACAAGGCTACCGACCGTGACCACGTTGGCCTCGCCAATGGCACCGCTGCTCCCGAGGAGCACCTCCCTCGCTACTTCGGCAAGGCCGGCTACGCTGGCAATGACCCGAAGGACATGAAGAAGGCCGGGGGTGGGAAGGGCAATTGGTGAGTCCCTCGTCCATAACACCCTCAGAGCTCACCTTTACTTCGACCATCTGGCAACCCACATCACTCAACCCTTACTCAGTCACCAATACTGACATACGATGACTCAGGGGGGTGGGCGGCATGTCCGAGCTCGAGGACTACAACTACAACATGTCCAAGCAGCGCCGCCGCACCAACAGCTTCTCCGGCGCCGCCGGCCACTCCGCCCTCAAGACCAAGTTTGAGGCCCTCGACCCCGAGGCCATTGTCGAGTACGACGAGGAGGCCCACGGTCCCTCTGCCGCCGACCTCGCCGACCAGCACGAGTTGGAGAAGATGAGCACCGGCTCCTCCGCCGATACTGTCGATGAAGAGGAGGGCATTGCCGGGGACAAGAAGTAAGCTTGCTTCAGTGCCCGAAACAAGCTGCTTGAGGTGGTGCTAATATGTGAATTACACGGCGTCTCTCGCACGGGTGCGTTGCGCTGGTCTTGAAGGGGTGGTTTACGGCTCGCTGGTAGGGCACGGCGTTGCGCTGCCAACATGCCCTTCTTATGAGGCAGAGTGGATACTACATGAAACTTGTAACAACAAACGTGATTAGCAAAGCAATAAGCAGATGAAATGGAAGAAATGTACTATACCGTTTTACTGCCTGACCGCTCCCTACCAATGATAGCTCGCCATGGCGCTGACCATGTCATGAGGGTATCGAGCAATTCGTCGAAGTGAAAGGACTCACGAAGCGTGCAGGCCGTATTCTCGTCTATTGTGTATGCAGGATGGATCTGCGGAACTAGCAGTCGATGAACCATATGTACAAAATTGAGGTGTAGGAACAGGTCGGCGAAATCGCTCACTTTTCACATGTCTCGTAGATTCCCACACAAAACTCCATCCCATTGCAGAGAAATCGCTTCGAACGCTGATCAAATCAAGTCGGAACAGGCCGAAGACCGCGTCAAGCGACTCCCGACCCTCACCCACTGCCTGCCTCACAACCCATATTTCTCCCTCCTCACCTGCTCCCTCTGCTCCTGGAACGCCTCCCGACTAATCGCCAACACCCGCTCAAACCCCCTCCGCCCCTTATCCGCATTCTGCCCGAACCTCTCCACCGAAAACTCCTCAATCTTATTCCGAATCCTCTGCCACCCGCCACAGAGCGCGACGATCCTCGCGCTCTGCTCGAACACCGTCCTGCCCTCGTCCCGGGCCGGCCGATACACCACCTTCTCCTGCACGCTGATCAACTCGCTCCACGTCATGTTCTGGCTGCACATGGTCACCTTCTGGGCGACGGGGTCGACGTAGCTGACCTCGTAGACGTGCGAGACGTCGCCGCCGCCGAGCAGGGTCTGGATCCATTGCGGCGCGTTCTGTTTGCAGGTGATGAGGCGCTCGGAGCGGAGGATCTGCGTGGTCGGGTCGAGGGTGCGCGAGAGGGTGTCGACGGCGATCACGTGGGTGGATTGGTCGTTCCAGGGGCAGTATTTGCGCCAGTTGGCGGTGCTGACTTCGTCCCAGGAGTAGGCGAATTCGTGTTGGGAGCGGAAGAAGCGCATTTTTGTAAGGGGGTTTTTTGGGGGGTTGGTGGGAGGGTTTTCCCGACGCGTGTGTAGATACAGGGTGGCCGCTGTGTTGCGCCGGATGCGCTCAGTCGGTGGTGATGTACTGGATTTGACTGTTTGGGGTCGTGGATGTGTTTCGTTGAGGTCGTGAGGTGAATGAATGAAGGCCGGAAGTGCTGAAAGGAGAGGGAATTAATATGAGGGTGATGTGTCGATGCAGGAAGATCGGCAAATGGCTAGAGGCATTTCTTTGACTTTCATCTCGGAGAAAGCTTGCCGACTTCTTTTCGATCCGTGCATCCGAGGACGCGCCAAGTTTCTGTCACATGCAACTTGAACTTACTCAGGTCCCCTTTAAAATGTACAATCATCAGTCCTGTCCGCGAAGGCGCCTCTGGCCACGACTGCAATATCATGATCGTTCTTGGTGTCGATGTTTAGCACTCCCCTAACCATATCGTGATAGACCTAGCATGCACTCACTGCACATCTTTTCGCCTATGCACCTCACTAGGTACATGTACCTTGGCGCGCAATTTACAAGCCTTTGCCAACACGCGTCCGATTGCAACTTCGCCACCCGGGGAGCAAAATAGTCCGTACGACTTTGAGAATGAACCAAAGACAAATGTATGAGCTGGATCATCGTAGGCCAACTTACTACCACTCCAGCCGTGATACATCAAGGCAGCCTCAGCCTGCTTGGGACTGCAACATTTTCTCAGCCCCATGTGTAGATGCATTTCTGTCGACGAGCATCTGATTTGCCCTAGGTCAACTGAAACCAAGGCGCCTTCATCCGTCTCATGATGCGTAGGTATCAGCGAGACTGCTTAGCCCACGCGGGCTGCTGAGACTTAGGATGCTGCCCAGGGAGCTGCGCCAAAGGGAGCATGGTTTGGAGACGAAGAGCATCCTGCATACAATCTATTGGGACGTCTGGCAAGGCTAAGACGACCACAGCGAACCCAAGATCGAAGAGCCGGGAGCTGCGCGGAAGTAGTCTGCTTTGGAGGTCCAGAGAATCCTGCATACAGTCGACCTGCGCGTCTGGTGAGATCACAGATGGGAGTCTGGAGACCGCAAGCAGTTCTCACAGCTTCAAATCGAGGACGATGCTGGCACAACTTCCACTTCCATTGGGACCACACGGTAGGAAGCAGCGCGTAAGTCCCGCGCTCGTGTGCGTAACAACAGCAGTGCCGCCGCTGTGCCCACCGATAGCAGGCCAGGGGCCCGCGCACGAGCGAGCATCCTCAGTCCATTGACGACATGCAGCTTTCTCGGGCTGTGGCCGACCCTGTGCGCCAGATGGATATAGGTAGTCCCGCCGTCTATTCTCCCACGCCGCAGCCCAACCACGATTTTCATCCTCAACTGCCTGGTTGAAATATCAAGCAACACTGTGTGAGCTCGAGGTGCACCTTAGAGAGTCAGGACGAGAACCTCGGATCGGGGAGAGAAGTCCTCGAGTCTTCTGTCGAGCATGAGTGCAAGGTACTTTTGCAACATGTTGCGGAGGATGTACTGCTGCAGGTAATTCGATTCTGAAGTAGAAGTTGAGCGTGATGTGGTCCGGCTTGCTCGTGTGGGAGGGGTCAATCTGCGATTGATGTATCAGGCTTCGGTCATAAGCGCTTGATTGCGAGCGTTGGGAGTGACTGATTGAGATGACTGTTGATGGTGGTGTCAGCTTCTATGACGCGTTTGAGTCCGTGATCATTGGTCAGTCAGTCCGTCAGGTTGGTGATGTTCTGGTCAAGACTGTGATGGATCTGTCAAGACGTTGATGGACTGGTAAAGATAGTGACGGGGCTGTCAAGACGTTCATGGAGAGGTCAAATGTTGATGGTCGAGTCAAGATAGTGATAGGCCTGTCAAGACATGTATGGATCAGTCACGGAGCTGATGGACCGGTCAAGCTGTTGATGGACCGGTCAACACATTGACGAGTCAAACCTGTTGAGAGCACTGTGTGAGAGGTAGGTAGCATTGATCTGCATCCAACGCCTATCAACAGACGTATCGGGAGCATGTGCTCCTGCTGGTACATGCCACCGTTTTCACATGCTCAAACTCCTCATTGAAGACCTCCTTCGCGATGCACGCTATGCTCAATCGACGTCCAATGCATTGATCTGCTTCTTCACCAGCTCAAAGTGGCTGAAGAAGATCATGTTGATGATGCATGATCTGAGGACCGACACGCCCAGACCTACATACTCAGCAATCAGCTCTCTATAACGACTGTGGATCCTCACAAAGCATGTAAAACTCACCTCGGTACGATCCCGTCTGGAAGAACGAGATGCTCGGTCTTGGCGCATCGACATGTCCCGGCTTCGTGCCAAGGATCTGCTTCTGGTATACGGTCTTGGCGACGTCGACCGGGTAGATCAGGGAGGCTGTCAGCTTCGTGAAAATCAGTCTCCGCTCAGTCACAAACAGAACTTACACAAGCCCAACTCACTATACCACAGAGACCACCGGCGACCACAACCGCGTATGGTGACGTTGGGCTCTTGCCGCGCGCGTTAGCCATCAGCTGCTTCGCGCTCTCGTACGTGATGAAGTAGATGGCGGTGCCGATGGTGTCGCGGAGCATGTGCAGGCGGTAGCCGACGTAGAGGCCTTTGATGCCGCGTTCTTGGAAGAGGCGGCGCGCGGTGTTGAAGGAACCGGCTTGCTTGACGTCAACGGCGCGGGACGCGCTGCCTGGGTGATTGGCCTCACGCGCCATCTTGCCGGCGAGCTGCTGATTGAGCTTGGTCAGTTCAAATGGACACGAAAATGTAGTGATGAGCGCGCCTGAAGTAGCGCCAGCAGCTCCGAAACAGGCCAGTGTGTAGAGGTTCGGGTAACTGCCTGGTGCGTTGGCAATGGCGAGTGGCGACTGTCCAGTAGCTTTCGTGATGGCCTTGTCGAAGGAATATTTCGCCCTTTGATAGATGCTGAAGCTGAAGGTCCGGACCAGTGTGACAGACACCAACGGCGGCAGGACTCCTCTCCAGAATGCGATCAGTCCTTCGGCTTTGTAGGCATCCTTGATGGTCAGCCCGAAGGAGGTGTCGTAGCTCTGCATGCGGCTCTTGACGAGGTCCAGCGGGAACGCGCTGAAGGTGCTGAGCATGCTGCTGCTGGAGGCGGCAATCTCGGTGCGGTACTTCTTGGCGAAGCGCTTCAGATCTTTGCTGGAGCTGAACGCCAAGAGGGTGAAGTTGCCCTTTGGCGTGGGCGTGGACGGCAACGGCATGTTGGTCTTGCTCGCATCGTGGTTGCTGTGGTGAGACGTGCTCTGGTTGGTTGTCGCGTCGTCGTCCTTGCCGCTCATGCTGTGGTGGTGGTGAGGACTGCAGTCCTCAAGGCGTTCGATGGAGCTGCCTGTGAAGGCGCTCCATGAAGCCCGCTGTTGCTCTTCACTGCTCACAACCGCGGAAGTTCTGCCGAGATTGCTCCTTCCGTTTTGGTGACGATGACTCTTTCCACTTCACACTCGCGACCTGGAGCCCTCCGTACACCGTGGCTATGCGCTCGACGCGTGAAGTGATGTTTCGACTGAGCGCATAGGAAGCCGGCCCTAGATCCCATCCAGCAGGCACCTTGTGCTGCTTCCGCACGTCTTGTAGCTGCCAATACTCTCGTTCTTTCCTATTCCGTAGATGTTTGTAGCTCACGCCCCAGCAATCGCTCGAGTGTGCGATGCGACGAGGTGAGGAGAGGTCGGTAATGCAGCATTGGGGCTTGTATCCAAATCGGTATAGCTCCCATGCGGGGCCTGCCTCCCGCCCCCACTCCTTGGCGTCTTTTCACATGTCAAATCAGCCCTACTACGTCACCTCACGACCCTCAGTCTCACACCTGCAATCTCCAACCTTCAACCTCTGTGAAATGCCCAGACGGCGTTGCTGTCGTAACTATCTACGGTACGGGACAACAGCACTCCGCTATGGAGCACCCAATCAGAGAGGAAGACGGCGTGGTTGACCTCGAGCACTGCAACAGTCCCATCAGTCGATCAGCCATCGACCTGACACGTTGATTGCCTGATGTTGTAAGTGACTGCTGCCTCAAGAAACGCGAGTATTTTAGGCGCTTGGCGGACAGCCAATGCTCGATTAAGTGGCCGGTTGGCGCGTAGACATACCAGGCTGCAGAATCACATTGCCGAGTGGTCCTAGTGCCTGCGAGTCTCCGCCACCACCGAAGCCTCCTTGTCTCCTTGTCCTCTTGTCAATATGTTCAACACCACAATTTATGGCAAACCTCTCGAACCAACACTCAACGGCGTATTCAACCACACGCAACGCCGAGCTCACCCAAGCCCACCACAACCCCTCGTACCACATCTCGCAGGACCCAACAAGCCCGATCGTTCCTTCCCTGCCCAATGGGCAGTGAAATAGACGCGCAAGAGAACCAGTCAAGCGGCTAGCATGATTACAGCAGGGTCAGCGATCAGCGTGAAATCGGGTCTGTTGCCTTGGCGCTGAACAATGGACCGGGGAGCTTCGTTTTTGCCGATTGCTTGCAAGTTCGATATCTGAGTTACGCGTGATCTTGGCCGTCCGAGGTGTTTGACTCGAGGACTTTACGCGCACCTAGACGGCATTTGATACCTGTCACAAACATCGTGCCATGGCATTGGATGGTCCTTTCCACGTGTCGTAGCGGATTGCTTGAGGCATTCATAAGCGTGAATATAGGCAGGACGACATATTTCAGGAATTGCTTGGTCGATCGACAGAGGTCCGGGGACTGTCAAATTGAGAGACAGCGTCTAAGGTCGTAGTTGATCGTAAGAGGGACAGCTCTTTTTATCAGCAGACGGCGGCAGCACCTTGAACAGCACGCAAGCTGCTGCAAGCAAACGCTCACGTCTTAATCTGAAATCCGGTAGCCTCGAGCTGGGCCTGTAGATCCGCCAAGCCTCGCGCCGAGTGAGCGGCAGGAGTTGGAGCTGGAGCTGGAGCAGGAGCTGAGGCAGGATCTTTGGCAGGAGCTTTGGCAGGAGCTGGAGCTTTGACAGGAGCTTTGGCAGGAGCTGGAGCTGGAGCACCACTTGGTGCTGGACGCATAGCCTCACCATCAGCACCAACTCCATTGCCTCTTCCGTCACCCCGCGGCCTGCTCGACGCCCTCCCCCTCCTGCCCTTCCTCCGACTCCCCACCTTCCAACCCGCCTCCCCACCCGCCCGCATCCATGGATTCTCCATCTCCAAACCCTGCGAGTTCCTAATCTCATCCCCCAATCTCTTACTCGACGCCTTCAATCTCTGCAATCCAGCATCCTCCTGTATCTTCAAACCCATCCACAACTTCTCCAAGTCCTCCGCACTCATCTTCTCAATCCCCTCCCTCCACTCCTTTTCCGCGCGATCCTCGCCAATCTCCGGATGCTCCATCTCCATCAGATCTGAGAAGTGGCCTCGCACATTTTCGCCGGCGTCGTGTAGGCGTTGAGAAGCTGTGCGGAGTTGCTGGCGATCTCGGACGGTGGTGCAGCTGTAGGGTGGGATGGGGCTGTTGCGGAGTTTGAATTGGTCGGGGATTGTGTCGATGTAGTGGCGGATCTTTTCTGTGTTGGCGAGAAACGCGTCGAGGGCTTCGTGGGCGTCTTGGAGCAATTTCTGGTCGGCAGCGCGGAGGAAGGCGGCTTGTTCTTGCCGGGTGGTGATTTGTTTGGCGCTGTCGGAGGAGCCTGTATAGGCGCGTTGAAATGATAGACGGTTCACTGCGTTCAAGTGCTTGCTTAGGTAGAAGAGGCGTTTTTCTGCCATCATGATAGGCCAGATGATGCTGTGAGATGGTAGAGCAAAAGGCGAAGGGTTGGTTCACATGCCGACATGGAGGTTGTGTCGCCGGACTGTGGGACGTGCTACCTCCACCATAAAGCACTTAGTAATCTCAACTTCGTCTTTCAACTTGTGAGAACTGTAAAGCAAAATTGACCGGAGTCACGAGTTACAATTCGTCACTGAAATTCATTTGATCACAATTCATCACTTAAAGCTCAGCGTTATTGCAAAAAGGGCGACAACCTGGAATGCAAGGACAAGGTAGGTCGTCGCAATCACATGCAGGTAGGCCCACCAGACCCCTCAACTCTATTCGTTCCCACAGGCATCAAGATGGGGACCCCATGGCCAGCGCGAAACAACAACGTCAAGTCCACTTCCATTCCTACACGACTCTCCACAACAAGAAGAAGAATCGAGCAAGATGTCCCGTCCCGGCTACATCAGAACAGCCTCCGCCAATCTAGCCGCCAGCGGCGGCAGCAGAGTCCTCGAAGGCAAAAACGCCATCGTCACCGGCGGCTCCAGAGGTCTCAATCTTCCCGTCGCCCCAAAAGCCCAACACCCTACTAACAACGCCCCAGGCATCGGCGCAGCAACCTGCCACAACCTCGCCAGCAAAGGCGCCAACATCCTCCTGAACTACACCTCCGACGCCTCCAAAGCCAAAGCCGAAGAACTCGCCCACCACCTCCAGACCACC
This sequence comes from Teratosphaeria pseudoeucalypti, assembly GCA_013403795.1. Classification (NCBI taxonomy): domain Eukaryota; kingdom Fungi; phylum Ascomycota; class Dothideomycetes; order Mycosphaerellales; family Teratosphaeriaceae; genus Teratosphaeria; species Teratosphaeria pseudoeucalypti. Next base: position 256,759 of record JABBMZ010000012.1, on the reverse strand, counting down.
CACGATGTCCAGACCCTCGCCGTCCAAGCAGATCTGGGCACCGAGACCGGCCCGGCGCACATCATAGCCATGGCGCTGAACCACTTCTCGCATCCCAAAACTCGTAAACTGCAACTCGACATTATCGTCAACAACGCCGGTGTCGCCTCAAAATCTGTACTTCAGGATTGCGAGCCTGAGGAATTCACCCGTCTGTATAACGTGAACGTGCGTGGTCCACTGCTGTTATTGAAAGCCGCGTTGCCGTACCTTCCTCACGACCGCAGCGGGCGCGTCGTCAACGTGTCGTCCGTTTCGTCGAGTCTGGGGTTCGAAGGGGACGCGATGTACGGCGGTACGAAAGCGGCGCTGGAGGCGATGACGAGGAGTTGGGCGCGGGAGCTGGCGGAGCGCTGCACGGTCAACGCCGTCAACCCTGGGCCGGTGGTGAGTGGCTGTGCGTGCTTTGGGCGGAGTGCATGTGGCTGACCTGGGATAGGCGACTGACATGTACGGGAGTACGAGTAAGGAGTTCCAGGCGAAGATGGCGGGATGGACGAGGAATACGCCGTTGGCGGCTATCAGGCCGGAGGTGGATAGAGAGGATCTGGTGGAGAATGCAGAGTTGGCGGGTGGGAGACCGGTAAGCTCAACTCCTGCTGTTCATCTTCGTGTAGAAGACGTGTGTAAAATGTGGCAAGTGCTAATGATTGACTAGGCGTACGATACCGAGATCGCAGGCATCATTGCCATGCTCACGACTCCAGACAGCGCCTGGTGCACCGGCTCGACCATTTGTGCGAATGGAGGATTCAAGTTCAGCTACTAGCTCTACGCACCTACAAATGCCATCGATCTACTCATAGCAACAACACCCAAGCAGACAAACTCTCAATCATCAACCAAGCGCGCAGTGCCAAGACCCCACAACCCTCTCCTCTCTAGACAGCACACCCCAACAACCTCTCCCTCTCCTCCCTCTCCCTCCTCTCAATCAACCCCAACAAATCCCTCGTGCTCTCTCGCAACATCCCGTCCCCCGACAAAGCACTTCTCAACGAACGCCTTTCCAGACTCCCCCTCTCACTCACCCGGACCGAGATCAAAGAAACACTCCTCTCATGCCCCTTCCGATCATCCACGACCGTCACCGAGGGAAATCGGCGGATACTCGCTTTCGGGTCTAGCATCTTCCGCTTGTCCTGTTCCGGAGACCGCGGCTTGACAGGTTTGAGGACAGATGCAGGAGGGGCAGAGGGCTGCAGGCAGGATTGGTAGAGCTGAGACCATTGTTCTGCCTTTGAGGACGGCGTGCGAGATTGCTCTGCTGCTGGCGATTGTCGTCGTGGTTGCAGGGCGTCGCTGGTCCCGTCTAGAGCGGTATCCCGTCCCGGCCCTCCCGCCTCGTCAGGTCCAGTGACCGAGACCAGCGGGCCCTGCACCTCCTCAACCTCCTCCTCCTCATCATTCTCCGCACCACCCTCATCCCACGGCCCCAAAAACGAACTTGCGCGAGGTCGCTCCCACGCCGCCGCCGCCGACAACCCAGCCTGAAACGGCGAGCCCTCGTGAAACGGACTCGGAGCCGCCACATTCCCTCCCAAAACCCCCTGTTCCTGGCTCCTCTCGAGCAAATGATGCGGTTGGATACCTACCAACCTATCCGCCTCATCCTCCACGATCTCGACATCCTTCTCAATCGCCTTTTCGAGTTTCTGCGCCTCGCCTTCAACCCATTCGACATCCTTCCGCACCGCGGCTTCTAGATCGTGTTCCAGCTGATGCAAATGCTGTTTGAACCCATGGTCATGATGCACCTCATGCGAAGACGCAGGCGGCAGGAGCTCGAGATCCGGATTCTGCAGCCATCCTCCCGCGGCGATGGAGGATCGTCGGTTCTTCGCTGTGCTGGTCGACGAGAAGATGTTGGAGTAGTAGCGCGTCAAGCCGCTGAAGGTGGTCGAGCGCCGCGCTTTGAGGTGTTTGGGTTTGCCTTCGGGGTTTTGGAGGGCGGTCGTGGGTGCATGGGTGGTGGTGGAGGTGGAGGCTGCGAAGTCCCGGGTTAGGATTTTGTCGGGAGGCCCAGCGGAGCCGCAGCGCTCTGGGCGGGTGTGCGAGGGGTAGCGGGCCCAGGATTGTAGGCCGGTGCCTATGCGGGAGGCTTCGTGAAGACCGGGGCCAGTGGCGTGGGTGGTTTGCACGGAGGGGGTGTGAAGGCTGTTTGCGGCTGTAACGAATTTGGGGGAGCCTTCGGCTGAGGATTCACCAGGTGGGTAGAGGCTGCTGCTGGTCAATCGTCCGATGCGGGTGGTTGGGTCGAGCAGATCGTTTTGTTTTTCTGTTGGGGGAGAGGAAGTGGCGAGTAGGGTGTCAGTGCGGAAGATGGGTGGTGGATCAGACTGGTGTTGGCCGAGCGATTCGCGCTGTTTGCTTGCTGAGCGGAAGAGAGATTTCTCTTGCAGATGTCGCTCCATGGCTTGCGCCATGACGCCAGGAGGTCGGTCTTCTTGGATTGATTTGGCGCGCGAGAGCTTGCTGCGTAGACCATGAGAGGAGCTCCGGTCATCTTCTTGGACTTCTACGAGTCTGGTCAGGTTGACGGCGGAGGGTCGACGTCGATTATCCCCGGTCACAGTCAGGTTTCGTTGGTAGTCTGCGACGGACATACGACGCTGTGGAGGTGCGTTTCCGGGCACAGCGAGATGTGTCGCCGTGCCTCGACGCCCTGATGAATCACCAGCGCTGAGATCCGTCAGAGTATTTCGAGGTCCAGTGACGCTCAAAGTTCCTCTTCTGCCGGCATCAAGATACGCAGCACTCGCAGATCGTTGTCCATGCTTCGGACTATTGGTCAATTCATATTGCACAGTCAGAAGACCTTCACCTGGCTCGTCCCCAGTCCCATCGTATGATGGCTGTGTACGCAATACCGGAGAGCTGATACTCCGGACATTGGTCTGCTTCTTACTTCCAGGACGCAAAAATTTAAATATCGATCGGCGCTTCCTCACTGCTTTCTTTGGCGGGCTGAAGCGCTCGAAGAATTTGCGGCGCTTGCTGTTTGTCGTATCTAATGTGCTGGTGCTGTTCTTGGTCTGTATCGATGATGCCTCTACGTGTGGTGAAACGAAGTGCACTGACGAACTGGTCGCATATGAAATGGTGCTGGGCTCTTCGACTACGGTCAGGCGTGGTGTCGATGGGTCGGCTTCGTCTTTGTGCTTTGGAGACAACTCGTTCGGTGTATCGAAGTTGCAGTGAGCCAGCTGCGGCGATGAAGACTGCTGTGTATCCATGCGCATCTGTGGCTGCTCATCGAGCTCTCCACTATCGTCAAGCTGAAGCGCCTCGTGTGTTGCAACATCTTCAGCATTGCCGTCAAGCTCCATTGCAGATGGCCGAGGCTTCAGCGGCCAGTTTGAAGCCGTCTGCTGTACCTCATACGGCGCCGGTGTGATGTCCTCATCAGAATCCATACTAGACGGCCGACTATACACAGAAGAGGCGGCAGCAGGTGAGCGCACTCTGGCTGGTGGCGCCAGAGCTTCATTTGCCGTGAACAACGACTTCAATGCAAGACCTGAGCTGGTCGAGCGGAAGCCAGACCTGTCTCGTCGATGAAAGGTCCAGACGTCGCCCATGGGCGTGATGAGGGAATGCGAATCCTCGTCATCGGGCTCGCTGGACATTGCAGACATCGAGCGCAGCTGCTGCGAGATGTCCATGGTATGGAGGTGGATGGCGCTGTCCAGCTTCGACATTGTTGAGACTGTGGTGCCCTCCTCGTCTGATGTAGGCGCTGCTCCACCCAGCGTGTCGACCTGAACTCCATCTTGTTCTCGCGGTACAGATTGAATGTCGGCGGCTGTTGGCATGCCGTCCGCAGCAGCCGCGAAGTCTGTGTTCGTTCTTGTCTTATGCACCTTCAGCAGCCCAAGATCGAAAAAAGACTTGGTCCGACGGAGAGGCGTGACAGGCTCCTTGAACGGCCGATTCAGTAGATTGGGAGAGCTGACAGACTGCGGCACTCCAGGCGTCTGCAGAGCTGAATTTTCGCCGTCTGGGCGGTCGTCTGGTCCTGGCTTCGGAAAGATCTTTGTGACATGGACTGGGCTGGACTGCACGTCCGATGGTCTATAGGCCTATCAGCTCTGGACAATGACGATGAGAATGCTTGGACCCACTTGTGCAGCAAAGGCTTGAACCATTCCAAGCTCCTTGCCACGCTTGGTCGCACGTCTGTGTAAGTCTCCTTACCAACCGGAGTCAAGGTCCTCACGCTGCCAAAGCGCGGGTGACTCTGACGCTTCCTGAGAATCATGGAATCGATCGGTAGCATCTTCCCATCTCGTTCACCTTGAGGACACGGCAGAATCTGATCAACAATCTCGGTCCACGTTATGGCCAAGTTGTCCTTATCGTAGTCGTCGCTGCTCCTGAGCGCTTTGATCGATTTTCGATTGATCTGCGACTTCAACTTCGCGGCAATGCCTGGACTGCGGACGATGCCACTAACTAGCTCAGGCTTCTTGTGCGGTAGTCGAAGTGCATGTGGATGGTCCTCTGGTAATGCCGCAGCGGCAAAGATGCCATCAATGGACATTGGTGCTCTTGCCGGAGGCTCTGGAGAGTCAATACGCTGTGGGTGGGCGCAGCAGATCCGTGACATTTTCCGCCGTGCGCCGTTTGGTAGTATGTTTTAGAAATGTCTTTATTCAAGATCCAAGCAATCAAGAGTCTCGCAGTCCAAGATTGTTGCAAGAAGTGCGCGGATACAACGAGGTGAGATGAAGGCGATAGCGAATTAAAACATATCATGGCGTCTTCTTACATGTTCCGGCAGGCTCGCTGCGCATGTTGCAATGCTCGGGCCAGTCGCGCTCAGTGCACGCATATGACTGCCGTCAAGCATACTGGTCTGGAGTACAGGCGGCTGGAAGGCGAAGGCACTGGTTCGTGTTGTATGGCAAGCACCGACTCATTCTTTCTCTCTCTCTCTTGGCATGTTTTAGCAAGACTGAGGGATGGAGTTCCGAGAAAGGAAGGAGCATGCAGCAGACTGAGAACCGGTGCGAAGACGCACATACATATAGTACCTTAGCACCTGCAACACCCAAGAAGAGCACGGTCTGCCGGCTCTATGCTTTCGACATGTTCTGCTGTCATCCAGATGCCGTACGCAAAGAGGACGGCTGGGTCTGATGTGCGTAACTCTGGTAAGGGAGTCTGTCTGAATTGCTTGAGAACCTCGTACTACTATCATAGATGTGCCTAAGGTAGGTAAGCATTTGACACGACTCTGACTTTTCCATCATGATGATGCTAGAGGCGACGTTGATGAAGCGCTGGGTCGTGCACCTAAGTGCTAGAAGACCCTGGCTTGCGTGGGTGGTGGAGCTGGTGGTGGTGGTGGTGGTCGTCGTCGTCGTGCTCGTGGTGGTGGTGGTGGAATCGCAACGGGCCGTGTCTGCCGAGAGCAGAGCCAGCTGGAGCAGTTTGAGGTGCTTGATGATGCAGGTGATGAAAGCAAGAGAGCGGCAGGGCGGTTGCAGGGATGTTGAGTTTGCCTTGCTCGTGACGTTTTCCCGCTCTCCGCCGGTCTCAACTGCCCGTCATCCACCGTCTTGGCTTTGCATCCTGCCTTGCTGCTGTCCCATACAAGCTGCCATCGTGCATTACACCGTACCTGTACGTGGTCGCGTGCGCAGGATTATCTAATATTTGGTTGATCATTTCGGGTTGGGCAGTCAGGCACAAGGGGTGGCGAGCTATCGTTTTCGATTGTAGAGGTCCACCAGTAGCGGAAACTCAGCCACACAGCCCACTTGGATCCTTGGAGAGCAGCGCCTGCTTGACAGACGTAACGTCCTTCTACCACCACCGACCACAGCACCTTCATTGCGCCCTGCTCTCCCGGACACTGTGAGCTTCGGGTTGCATGGTCTGGCGTCCTGGGTGCGGCAATTGAAGAGCGCGCCTCCCGCCTTAGGTGATAAGGCAACATGGAGCTTCCGGCGCAGCCCAACCTGCGGGTCACCAGTACGCAAGAGCACGGACGGCGCACTGTGAGAGACTGCACGGTATGCTAACATTGCGGTGGCAGTCATTGCGGCCGACGGGTTGTACAAGCGAGATGTCTTCAGTAAGTCGCAGCATGCCCACGCGTCAGCCGGCGGGGTTGATGGTTGGGGCGGGCGGGGCGCTGGGCTGACCACATGCCACACAGGATTCCCTGATCCCTTTGCCGTCGCGACGGTCAATGGCGAGCAGACCAAGACGACGGGTGTCATCAAGAAGACGCTCAATCCGTACTGGAACGAGAGCTTCGATATGTGCGTCATACACTACAACATTAAGTGGCACAGCAACAGCGGAGACTGATTGGGCATTCTAGGCGAGTGACCGAGGACAGCATACTGGCGGTGCAGATCTTTGACCAGAAGAAGTTCAAGAAGAAGGATCAGGGCTTCTTGGGGGTGGTCAACGTTCGCATCGGCAGCGTTATCGACCTCGATGCTGGCGGCGACGAGATGCTGACACGCGATCTGCGCAAGTCCAATGACAATTTGGTAGTCAACGGCAAGCTCATTCTCAACATCTCTACGAACCTCCGAGCGCCTATTCCGAACAACGCCAACCAGAACAGGCCTTCTGTCTCATCTGCTGGTCCGTCGACCAACGGCGCCCTCACGCCATCCACCCCAGTAGGCGCACAATCTACCGCCTCGTTGCAGCCGGAGCGACCCGTCAGCAATGCTCCCTCTGCTGCTGCTGCTTCTCGAGCACCACCAAGTGCCGCAGCCGCCGGCTCCTCAACCGCGAATGGGAGCAATGGGCCCAGGAGGCAGGATGGGTCCGGTTTTAGCGCGTTCGAAGATGCGCAAGGAAGGCTGCCTCCGGGATGGGAAAGACGAGAGGACAACCTAGGCAGGACATATTACGTGGACCACAACTCACGGCAGACAACGTGGGTGAGGCCAACGGCTGGCTTCAACGCTAACGAGCAGCGTGCGCAGATGCAGCAGCAGCAAAACATTGAGCGAGATCGTCACAACCAGCGGATGTTGCCGGAGGACAGGACTGGCGCCAATTCGCCCTCGCTGTCGGACAGGCAGAACTCGCCGTCACAAGCTCAAAGCGCCGCAACTCAGGCCAATGCTGCACAAATGGTGGCCACTGGCGCCACTACTGCTGGAACTGGTGAACTGCCGGCTGGTTGGGAGCAGAGGCATACGCCCGAGGGGCGAGCCTACTTCGTGGACCATAACACGCGTACAACCACCTGGGTTGACCCGCGACGACAGCAATATATCAGGATGTACGGCCAGAATGCGACAGGCAACAGCACAATCCAGCAGCAGCCTGTATCGCAGCTTGGCCCGCTCCCGAGCGGCTGGGAAATGCGACTCACCAACACGGCGCGTGTATATTTTGTGGACCACAACACAAAGACCACCACTTGGGACGACCCTAGGTTGCCGTCATCGCTGGATCAGAACGTGCCGCAATATAAGCGTGACTTTAGGAGAAAGCTGATCTACTTCAGGTCGCAGCCTGCTTTACGCATTCTCAGTGGACAGTGTCACGTCAAGGTCAGGCGAACACACATCTTTGAGGACTCGTATGCGGAGATTATGCGTCAAAGCCCGAACGACCTCAAGAAGAGGCTGATGATCAAATTCGACGGAGAAGACGGGTTGGACTATGGAGGTCTGTCGAGAGAGTTCTTCTTCTTGCTCTCGCACGAGATGTTTAATCCTTTCTACTGTCTGTTCGAGTACTCGGCGCACGACAACTACACCCTACAAATCAACCCACACTCCGGCATCAATCCGGAGCATTTGGGATACTTCAAGTTCATCGGCCGGGTGGTAGGTCTGGCCATCTTCCACCGGCGGTTTTTGGATGCGTTTTTCATCGGCGCCTTTTACAAGATGATCCTGCGGAAGAAGGTGACACTGCACGACATGGAGGGAGTGGATGCAGAGTTCCATCGGACGCTCAGCTGGACGATGGACAACGACATCACTGATGTCATTTACTCTACCTTCTCCGTGGAGGACGAGCGGTTTGGTGAGAAGGTGACAGTAGACTTGAAGCCTGGCGGCAGGGATATCGAGGTCACCAATGAGAACAAAAAGGAATATGTTGAGTGCGTATATTCCCTCGCCCTGCTGTTGCTTACCATAACTGACCTTTTGCAGTCTCATCACGGAATGGCGCATTCAGAAACGAGTGGAAGAGCAATTCAATGCCTTCATTGCCGGCTTTCACGAATTGATCCCAGCTGACCTGGTCAACGTCTTCGACGAGCGTGAGCTCGAACTCCTGATCGGTGGTATTGCCGACATTGACGTTGACGACTGGAAAAAGCACACCGACTACCGTGGTTACACGGAGAATGATTTGGTCATTCAAAACTTCTGGAAGTGTATCCGCAGCTGGGATGCCGAGCAGAAGTCGAGGTTGTTGCAGTTCGCAACCGGTACGAGTCGTATCCCAGTCAATGGTTTCAAGGACTTGCAGGGAAGCGACGGTCCAAGACGCTTCACGATCGAGAAGAGCGGAGAGGAGACGCAGTTGCCCAAGAGTCACACTTGTTTCAACAGGTTAGATTTGCCGCCGTACAAGAGTTTTGATGCGCTGCAGCAGAAGCTACTGTGGGCTGTGGAGGAGACGGTCGGGTTCGGTCAGGAATAGATGCAACAGTCTTCAGACATGGTGGCAAGAGCGAAAGCTTTGATTTGATGGGTGCTGTAGCGACGAGCGTGCGCACGCTCTATTAGCGCGAAAAACATGGTATTTCGATATGGACGGGGGGAGCGGGACGGTATGAGACCTCTCTCTCACTTTCACAGGTGGAAAAGAGTGCATTGTACATAGACCAGCAAGGCACGAGGCAAGCTTCGGTACGGGTGGACGGATTCATGCGCTCTTATGTAGCGCTCTGGTGTATGATGTGTTAATGCCCCTACTGCGGCTGTGGTTCCCGTTGTTCACCCATGGTACCTTATGTTTCTGTCTGCTCAATTGACGTGGTCTTGCAGAGTAAATATGAACCCACCACAGCAGTCGCTCTGAACTTCATGTTGTGAACTTGTGGCCCTTCCTGTGACTGCCGGTGGCCCAAGCTCACCGGCTCGGCGTTTCACACGTTGCAGGTGCCTCCTCGAGCTTCTGGCATTTTGTCCTATAACATTACGTCTTTGCCTCAACAACAACCCCAACAATTGTACCTCCTGACTGGACGACTGACCAGATAACGCGATAGCAATCGTTTCTTCGTAACTGTGTGTCCTTACACGTGCTCTTGCGACTCATATCGCTGCACTACGCGTCTCAAGACCACGCGTGCTAACATTTCCAGGCGCGCGGCAAACCATCTATCCGTTCTCCCACTACTACATTGCCATGATGGCTGAGGACGATTTCGACCGCGCGCCCGCCGATGATCAACTCAAGGACGATCAACCCATTGACGCACATGCGACCGACAACGATGACGCCGATGGCGAGGAAGAAATCGAGGCGATGAAGAAACGCGTGCAGGAGATGGAGGCAGAAGCTGCTAAGCTCCGCGAAATGCAGGCATCTATCGACGCGCAGACCGAGTCGCTACGCGAGAGCAAGGAGGACATTGACGGACGATCGGTGTTTGTGGGTAATGTGGATTACGGTGCAAGCCCGGAGGAGATTCAGGCGCATTTCCAGAGCTGCGGTGCCATCAATCGAGTCACGATTCTGCTGGACAAGTTCACGGGCCATCCGAAGGGGTATGCATACGTCGAGTTTGCAGAGCCGGGGTTGGTGACGCAGGCGCTGGTGTTGAACGAGAGCTTGTTTCGGGGGAGGAATATCAAGGTATGCCACAGATTTCATGAACAGTAACGCGGACGTGATACTGATGAGGGAATTTAGGTCGTGCCTAAGCGCACCAACTTGCCGGGCATGACGCGCGGTGCGGGCGGTGGTGGTGGCCGTGGCGGTCGCGGTGGCCCGAGAGGTGGACGAGGAGGCTACGGTGGTGGTTACGGGCCTCCCATGGGTCGTGGCTATGGTGGTCCCCCGCCGTTCATGCCGAGGGGTGGTGGGTACCGAGGCGGCTATCGCGGTCGCGCAAGGGGCTACAATCCTTACTGAGCTCCCGCGCCCACGAAGCTCTTCTTGGCTCGCGGTTGAGGCCGGCCCCGCCAATGCCGACTTCTTGATTTCTCTGTATATTTTGCGCTGAGGGTGCTGGGGTCCGACTGGCTGAGGGGTTGTTGTACCGGCGTCATTTTGTGCTGCAGAAAGAGTCAAGATAGCAAGAAGTTGATCTTTCGCGCGTGCAAGAGTCAAGAAGCCACAAGATTACTCGTTTGGCCTGTGCAGGATGACGCGCTTGAAACAGTCAAGAGGTGTCGTCGACGAGTGCCGTGAAAAGAACCAGACCTGATGCGCAATACGGCAGCAAGAGGCAAGAGGTATATTCCAAGAGCCGCATATCGATGCGGTGTCGACGTGTGAAGAGGTGGTACTTACGTGACGCAGGAGACCAACTTCGCAAGCAATTGCAGACGCAGGTGTCGGGTGAGACGCCAGCTCACTCAGACCCGCGGAAGCCACAGGCTCTGAGCGACGCGGAAGAGCTACAGACCCGATGCTGACGAGTCACGGCTTTGCTCTTGCGGCATCAGCGACTAATCGAGCAACTATCTTGCTGACTCTTGATCGATAGGGGTGATAGCAAACTCTCTGGCGCGTGCGGCTGAGGGCGTGACGCGGGTGACTGTAGGCACAAAAGCTTGACTACACATGTCGCCAGGCCTACCTCTGGCCAAGACGCAGCGTTTCTGTGTCACTCGATGTAGCGTCAACGACGGCTGAAACACTCAGTCAGCATGCAGACCGTGTTGACATGCTCACATCAGTTGACGAGGCAGTAGTATGCGGTTCTAAATGGACCGTTCCGTGCTCCAGAGAGCAAGAGAGCATGATACTGCGTGATGCTGACGGAGAGTCAAGTCATGGTGTGGTCGCATCGACCTATGAACATGCTGTGCATGTCTTGACAGCCTACATTGACGTCGAGGTTTTTGATGCTAGTTGCTTTTACGGCTCGATCGAGATAACCGCTCAAGACGCACGATCGTTCTAAGCACTGATGTAAGGATCGGCTGCCTGATACAGAACGCGCGCGTACATGTTTGGGTTCCCTGTGCTCTGAGTAAGATGGCAGCTAAGGACCAAATCTTGGTCTACGGTCTTCCACCAACCATCGCGGTCTTAGCCACAATCCATGATGCCGAAGGCCACTGTCACAGCAGCGGGCAGCGTCGAATGGTGCTGTCTTCGATGCTATGAAGCAAGATCAGCTGTAGCAGACGCCTCCATTTATGAGCGGGGCAAGACGTGCTTCGAAGACACTCTGGAGGGGGCCGCATCTTGGCTTCATATATCAATGGATTGGCTGACTTGAGGCAAGACTTGATGGTGAAACGCCCAGGTTGGAGTGTTCGCTCTGTACAACCTGGGTGTCCGTATTATACAAGATAAGCGTGTTCGCACATATCTCGTCCTCTCACTCTTCCGGTAAAAAATTGCATGAGCACAGTCTCGAACGGGAGTCTAACTCCTCCAATACAGTCTTATATGAAAGCGTAAGCCTCGATCAGACATCCACTCCCACCCTGCTAACGCTCCGCACCACGTGCAAACAGAAAGATGCGCCGCCTCCTCCTCCTCCTCCCCATCGCCCTCCTCGCGACCTCCGCCCCCGCCCCCGCCCCGCCCCCCCGCCGCCTTCACCATCTACGAAGGCACCTGCGCCCACCTCGGCACCGGCCTCGTCACCTACTCCTTCGACCCCTTCCCCGCGCAGACCGAGATCTCAGTCTGCTTCAGCGTCCCCCACGGCACGGGCACGGTGATGAGGTTCGAGGGCGGCGCGCTGAGCACCGACTTCTCGTGCGTCGCCTACGCGTTCAATAATAATTATTGTGGGACGCCTGGGAGCGATGAGATCTCCGGGATGGATAAGGAGAGGTGTGTCGAGGCCACTTTGGGGATTTATAGTTATACGGTTTCTTGTCAGGGGAGGGAGTAGGGTGGGTGGCGGGGTGGGGGTTTCACTGGAGGTTGTTGGGGGTTGGAGGAGGGATTGGGTGGTAGAGGGTTTGTGGGTGAATTATGTAGGTGAGTTGGCGGGTTGAGGGGAGGGGGTGTAGGTTCTGCCGTGTGAGGCATTGCTGTGCGTGCTCTGTACGTGACAGTTGGATAGGATGCATTGAGCCCATCCGGAGAGTGGCGAATCTTTCGGTCCAGTCTATCAACTTAGCAATCTTGTGGGGCAGGCTGGGTAGGACCACTTCTGTACACTATCCGTAAGGGTCGATACGATCGCGGTCATGTAGAATAGTGTATGCCTAGTACCCACACCTCAGCGCGTTGTCGAGCCGAGAACATCAAGCGCTCCATGAAGGCCACATGCGCACACAACGTCTGTGCTACCCCATCTCGGAATCTTTCGCAAGCAAAGTAGACATTATTACAAAAGCTTTTCTTTCAAAGCTTTTTCTCCTCCCTTCGTTGCCCAAAAAGCAATGTCCCTTGCGCTATGCTCGTAAAAAAAGGTTTCGCTCAAAATTCGCTCTTCAACGCGTATCGGATTCAAACGGCCGCAGGAACGAACACGTGGGAACTAGATGAGAGCCAGGAGACCTGCGACGGCCGCGAGACCGGCGGGGATGACGGTGGCGGCCGCGCCGGCCTGGGAGGTCGCGGAGGCGGTGGAACCCGAGGCCTGTTGTGATCTCTCGTCAGCCAGAGATCACGGCGCGTCATGCAGGTGTTTAACAAGGTCTCACTCACCTCTCCGAGACCAGTGTACAGCGTCCCGCTGGCCGCGTTCGTCGTTGTGCTCCCGCTCCCGCTCCCGGTCGCCGCTGCCGAAGCCGCGGATGAGGCGGCCGCCGTGGCCGTGGCCGCCGTCTTCGTGCTCGTGGATGGGTAGCTGTCGTCCAGGTCAGCGTCGATCATTCTCACTCCAACACCCTTCGCTTTGGACTGGAGGTCCCGGGGATGTCATGTCTGTTTCCACTTACGCCTTCGCGGCATTGCAGTAGGCGGTGTTCTGCTGCTTGGAGCCGAACGCGTTCGGGTCGGAGGGGCAGTTGTTGTAGCAGGTCAGGACGTTGGTGGACTGCGTGCAGAGGCAGTCCCAGTCGGTGGTGGCGCAGGCGGCGAGCTGGGCGTTGAGTTGCGTGAGGCAGGTTTGGATCGTGGTGTCGATCTGGGTGCCGCAGCCGGAAGTGCCGCTGGGTGGTGGGGACGGTTATCGTTCTGTCTGGTCTGGTGGGGTGGTTTTATGATTGGTAGCAGACTTACGTGGAGACGGCGGAGGAGATGGTGGTGCTGACTGCTGCTGTGGAGGTTGAAGAGCTGGATTGGGCGGCGGCGAGGAAGGGGAGGGCTAGGAGGAGGAGGGAGAGCATGCTGGCGATGGTTGAGGTGGGATGAAGGGTTAGATTGACTTGGTGTTGCTGTCTCGCGTCTTCCTCTTTCCAAGGTAGCTCTTCAGATTGGATTGCAAGGCGCCGAATTAGAACGAGTAGTCTGAAACAGATACAAGAAGGTATATGGACGGACGACTATAGCGACAGGATATTCAGAAGAATGTCTGGTATGAGGAACAGCAGAGAATGAAGAAGCCAAACCTCTCCTCAATCATCGTCTCAGGTACTGTACCTACCTTAGCTTCCCTTTTCTAGCATACCAAGCCCGTGCAGCCGTGCACCACTGTCGGCGCCCGCCCACCCCTGTTGTGTCAACAGTCCAGGTCACATCTTCAACATCCGAACGGCCATCCATCCCGAACTTATTTATTCAACTATCGATTCCGGGGGGTAGCATCGACCCATCCGGGACCATGACAGGGGGGGGGGGGAGCTTGGACATCCGGATGCCCTGTCGGGCTGACATCAGCAGCTCTATCGGACACCATTGGTGAAAGGAGCAAAGCGCAGATCCGGGAGAGTTGCGATGGGGACAGTGCAGGTGGCAAGATGCTGGGAGAGATGCGCCAAAGTGGTATACTGGAGAGGCTAGGGAAATGTCTTATGCGAGATATGCTCGGGGCCGACAGGGGACCTGGATCTGCAGGTCGCCGAAGATTGCTTGTATGATGATTATTATTATCCCCTGCGATGATTGGGCCCTGGCTAGGTTGGTGGTGGTGGTGGTGGTCACGAGTAGTAGTAGTAGTTAGTGGCTAGAATTAGTAGCTCCCGTCGTCGTCAGGTGAAAACGTGGAGCTGCTAGAAATAGGTCGGCACGCTATTGCACTTCGTTCCCAACGAGAATCTATTTGGCTATGTGTGAGGTATGCTTGAGGACATTGTGGCCTCTTCTGGAGCAGCGTTGGTGATAGTTATGAGGCGTTTGTGGCAGAAGAGCGGACGTTTTCCATGTGAGATTCGTTGTCTCCACCAAGATTATTGATAGATCATCCGAGGTTGCACGTGACTGGGAGACCAGGGTATGCCGAGTCTTTACTTGGCAATGAATCATGGATGCACAGGTCGTACAGTATGTACGCCACCATCCATGAGGACCCGACAGGCATCGTATCATGGGCTTGTGCCCTCGGAGATCTAGGCTGCATGCTCCGAAAGGCGTTAGACTCCGGCATTATTATGGACATGATTCACAGCAGCTGGATACTCTGTGCACACCTCGCATCATCGCATCTGCGAGACTGGACTATGCCTCCTTCGATATGGTCAAGACAACGGCTGACGAACGGGTGGTGACCTGGGAAGACCACGTGATCTGTCACCGTGGCATCACACGGCCGACCAATGACTCCCGATTGAAACAGACACAGTTGAGGGCCACCTCCTACGCCTGGAACTTCTGATCATGTCCACCCCTCTTCAACCTGGACCAGCCGCCCCCGTCTCCATGCTACGAGACCATTGCGGCTGCAACCAGACAGTCCATCGCCGAACTGTGCGAAGGCGCACTGATGTACCTTGCCGGACCCTGCCAATCTGCTCCGAGCTGTCCTTGAGGATTCATGTTGTGCTCCCAGATGAAATCGGCATTCTTGGTCAACAAGTCGACATAAGCATCGTCGTTCGCGACGGTCTGCAACTTCGCCAGATTGCGGACGAAGACACCTTTGAATTGGGCGGCAGTGTCGTCAGAACTGGGGTAATCAGCCCAATCGGTGAGGATCCTGTTGGAGTCGACCATGTGTCGGAGAGCGGAGTTGGCTATCGATGTGGCTGTCGACAGGTAGCTATTGTTGCCAGTCAATCTCGTCAGCTCCACCAGGGCGCCGATGATGACACCCTGGTTATAGGACCAGGTGGAACCTTCCGGACTGCAAGAGTCGATGTCGAGCCCATCCTGGAAAATGCCGTCTGAGTTGCGCAGATTCTGGGATAACAGCCATTCCACTTGATCGACGGCATACGAACGGTATTCCGTCGATCCTCCACTGACCCGGTTGCCAAGGGAGGCGGCGACGGCGGTGAAAAGCTCATTGTTGATCGAGTTGACCGCGGTATGGGCTTTGTCCCACCACTGGCCGCCACAGTTGCCATTCAGACCCCCGATCAGATCCTGGAAGATGTCCTCTGCGGCTTGCAGGTACTGCGAGCCGCCAAGCACATCATAGGCATCAATCCAAGCTAACGCCCACCAGCCTTCGTCGTCGTAAAAGCCGTTGGTCCATGTCCCACCATTGGTCGCCTTGGCTGTTGTGAAAACAGTGCTGACGATCTCAGATGCAGTCGGTTTGTAACTGCCGTCTGTCTTGACGATATTGGCTAACATGGTGACAACGTTTGCGCTGTTCCACCACAGACCCATACCACCCCACAGGCCTGTCGACTCATCGTACCAGTCGCTCTGCAAAGTCCCGGCTGCCGTCACGGCATTGCTAGCATAGCCCGCTTGACGCCCGACTATCGCAAGCGCCTTGACATCCGGCGGGAGGCTGAACAGAGCAAGTAGGCCAGCAGTCCCAAGAGTAGAGCGCATGCTGAAATACAATATGACCTGAGATGAATGCGGTGATATGGACAGAAATATGAGTAGATGCGCTTGGGAAGCAGAGCAAAGGCATCAAGCGCTGATATATCTACTTTGACCATGTCTCAGTGAAGCACTCACTTTGATCTTGATTGGAAGCTACAGCTAGTGCGGAGAGGAAGGAGGGCCAGTGAACGGAAGAGGCGGTGGAGGGAGTCACGATGTCTTCATTCAGCCCGGCAGTCACGATGGCAGCGATGGCAATCTGGCTGCATGCAGACAAGCGTCGTCAGGCAGGTGAATGACAGGAAGAAAAGAACAGCGCCTGCTTTGGGCCTGTGTGAGACTGCAGGTAAGCCTCTATACCGCTTACCTCACTCCTTGTACTCCTGATCTCCTACCACCAAGAAAATAAGCACGAGAATCGTCACAGCGAGATGCGGCAATCCGGTCGGTTCATGGCTTCACTCCATGGCGACCGGGACATCGAGGGCTGTCAGACAGGTCGTCCAGCCCGCGCCCTTTTGTGCCATCCAGCCGGCTCCTCAACGAGCACAGGTGCGACAGCTCCCATCAATTCCAGCATATTGTCAGAACCGTATGCGTGGTTCCAATGGAGGCTGAATTTGTGGTCGTGAGACGGACCCCTTTTGGGGATTCCAAACGTTTCCCGGTTCAATCAATCCAGCGAGCCCCTTCCGTCGTTACGTCCTCCACGCCACACGGCCTCGAGGTTTATCGACCTTGGTCTTCTTCGAGCAATCGCAAGTCGTGTGGGCTTGGATGACGGCCATATTTGGCAGGTTTTCCAAAGGTCGGCGTCCGAGACGTGGGTCGTTCGCCCTACGCCATTCGACTTTGCGGCGCTCGGAACGATTTTGTTCACAGAGCTTTCAATCCCATTGCTATGAAGCGAGTGCCACTCATGCGTCAGGGTAACGATGTCGTCCGCAATATAGTCGTTTCGGCTACTTTTGCGTTGGGCGTATTGGCTGAATGCGAATTTACTGCAGATCCGCGCCGGAACTTCCACTGCTGGTCAGGAGGGCTGGAGGAGCTATGTTCGCTATTCTTGCGCTGTGACTACGCTGCAGCAGCAGGTTACGCACGCACGCGCTGAGGAGCCGACGTATAGGTTGCAGTCGATACACGTGCAAGTTATGTCGGCACCCGAGATTCTTGGCTACTGGCGCAATGCGGCTCTCAACCAATAGACGATCCATTAAGATATTCTCTTTTGACTTGGATCTTGAGACATGAAAAATACCAATTCGCTAGACGTGTTCTTAGACGTGTTCTTACACTGACGGTCCCAGCAGTCACGGCGCCTAGCCGCCTCTCGACCTGCTTACGCCTCGTCATCTATCGTACTAACAAGATCGCCGTGGTCCTTTGTTTCAGTGACGCAGCAGGAATGCTGGGGAACAACAACACCATTGTGCATTTGTGCTACGCCTGGACTCGATCAGCGCCCATGCGTCATTCGAACCAATGGAACTGCTAAAGTCACACGAATGAAGCATTTCCGGGTCACAGCAGTCAAACATCCTCGACGGTGATGACCCCGAGAAACCGTCCGTGCACGTGGCGGGTGCGACAGTGCGGCGATAAAACCTAGCGATTGGAGGCATGATACGGCAGTTTCTGGAGGCGGATCCCAGTCTCTGCACCGAATGGAGAATTGAAGAGGGCATGGAATCGCCAGGCGCGAGGAGCCTGTCCATCTCTGCGAAGGGAGGGCGAGAGTCGTCCTCGACAGTAGTATGCTACAGATCTCTAGGCCGGTTGTCATGATGCGATTGGGTTACAACGAAGCATGGCGACTCGTCCGACAGCGAACGGTCTGCGTCGGTGTCCAAGCACTTACCTTCTTCTGATGGTAGGTTAGCACGGTGGTACGCAGTATACTTGAGCGCCGTTCCAGTGGCTAGTCGAGACACACCTACTTACAAGAAGCCTTTTACCTGATTGCTTCCTCACGTCGCGGACGTAGACCTCGATGTCTCTCAGCCATCTGCGTGACGTCGATAGATGGGTACAAAGCCAGACTGGGCAAACCCTCCGCCACCGATCATGTGTTGGAGGTGCAAAAGGAGGACATTCGACGCATGACGGTGAGGCAGTACTGGCGAGCCTCGGGTGATCGGTGACGAAACGAAGCAGTCAGAAGCATTCAATGATCCTACGCGGGCATCGTCTCCCGAACTCTCGATGTATACCGGCGACGTCTCGGAGGCAGCCCGCCGGGGTGTCCTTCTGGGGCGGGCGAGTCGTCGGCGGGAGGGTGACGGGCTCCTTGCCGCGCTCCTTGCTCTCCTTGCTCTTGTGTCCTCTGTCGGCGGCGCATCGGTGCCGAGGGTTGTCAGGCTGATCAAGCGCCTTCTGAGTCTCATCAGCTCAATACTCATCAACCTATCGACGCATTAGTCCACGACAGCGTGAGTGATTGCTTGACATGAACACTTAACATGTCACCTCGTCGTCCGGATCAGTCTGTCAATTCGTCATTCAGTCACCGTCAAACGACAGCTTGACTGACGGTTGGAATGATTTAGAGCCCACAGGACGGGAGTGAGGTTCAATCTCGAGCCAGCGGCGCGAGAAGAGCCATTTGTCAACTCCGTGAGATGTAGGCTTTGCCCGTTCGAAAGGTCATATACCTTCACGTTAGACAATCAAATGCACTGTTTGTGAGACTTGCATATCGGTAGTGATTGCTGCCTTTTTGCGCACAATAAACCTCTCGGTTGAGCTTTTTGAGCGTCAATTTTCGTCTGAATAGGAGCAACCCAGCTGTGCACTTGATATTGTCCCCATGTACGACAAGCTATTGTTGCCATTGAGCCTCATCGTATTGTGCAGGTGCGCGGATGAATTCCGGCAGCATGTGAAGTTGCATTCACTTCACTCGGCCAATCATGTTCTTCCGCCGCCGCCTGTTGCGATTGACAGGACATCTCCCCCTGATCAGTCGTCTTTGCCTTTCTCCGTTCGCCCTCCCCCAGGACTTTGAAAGCAAAATGTTTCCCGCGTCGCGCCGCCACACCAGGCGTGATCGCCAAGTCGACGAGCTGGTGATGCGCGGCAAGCGACTCAGAGCAGCAGACAGGAGTAAACGCCATCCATACAAGACCGCCATTCTGAGTGCTTTCACCTTGCGGCAAGAAGCACGTCCGCGGTCACGAGTCCTTGGAGCGGTCTCTGTCTGCCACAACATCATTTCAAGGCCGTATCAGCCTGGAAGTGTTGCCAGAGCATTGATCGCCCAAGCGGAGAGGGCACTGGCGCCGCCCGTCAGATCGACGGGACACTGCTTGGGAAATGCTGTGATTCCGACTGATGAGGTCGGTTGTCTGGACGAAGTGCACGAAGAGATCCTCAGCAATGCTGAGACAACTGAAAGCAGCGAGGACACAGCGCCAGAAAGCAACGACGAGCCGTCGTTTGAAGCTGACGAAGTCCACGAAGATGACTTTTCGAATACCAATGTTGATCAGGATTCGGACGTCGAAATCGAAGACCAGGAAGCGGAGCAGAATCTGGAGATTGAAGATCCAGAGATTGAAGATCCAGAGATTCATGAAGCTGAAATGGTAAACACCAGCAACGTGGAGGGACCAAATGCGGAGCCCAAAGATCAGCAGATAGAGCAGAATCCGGAGGAAGACGAAGACTTCGCGCTTATACTGGACGATGACGAGATCCAGTACTGGCTGGCCAAGAGCCGCTCTGGAAGCCCCAACATCACGACCCCAGACAGCAACACCTCGCCAACCGCCATGCACCCCTTGCGCGATGTCCAACCAATCGAACCTCCGCAGCACCACCACACCATCTCGAGGAAGCACAAGCGAGACGACCAAGACAGCGACGATCACACCCGCGGCCCACCCAAACTCGCCAAGCACGGGGCCCACGACGACAAAGCCAGCGGCGGCGTCCGGCCCGGCTCCCGCGCAGCAGGAGGCCCCTCGACGTGCGCCCATTACACCAACGTCTTGCGCCCCGACGGCCGCAAGCCCTGCACGTGCCCCAACTACACGGACCTGGGCCTGGACGCGCGGTTCCGGGGACCCATCTACTACCGCATCGCGGACGACCAGGACGAGGAAGGCTTGCCCGGCGAGTGGATCGACGGACGATGGGAGTTCCCGGATTCGATGACTGGATCGGTCCAGGAGACGGAGGCGATAGAGGAAGACGGGGAGGAGGAGGAGGAGGAGGAGGTCGTGGTCGTCATCGATTACCCTGATCCGCCGTGGCCGCGAGCGGGGCCAGGTGGTCGCGGGCAGAATCACTACTTCGCCAAGGCTCATGGCCTGGTGCGAACGGGCAGTACCCCGTCATTCCGCAACTACCTTCCTCAGACGTCATCGCCAGCGACAGGTGCCAACACGAGCGAGGAGGCTGCACTCGACGCGTACGACGAGACTTCCCACGGAGTATTCACAGCCGTCAAGCTCCGCAGCGAGAGTGCAGGCCCCCAGGACGACGCAAGCATAACAGATCCCGAAAGGCCGCCCTCAGAACCCGACCAGGATCAAACGACCAGCCACGAGGCCTCGAGCTCGCAGAACATCAGTCAGACAACGGGATCCGAATTCGCAAGACGCACACCAGCCCGACGAAACCAGCGCAACCGAGCCGGCGAGCGCAGGACGCACCGATCAGCACCAGCAACCAGCCGCAGCGCACCACCCGTCCCCCCACAAAACCCGAGACAGATGCCCAACACCACGGCGGCGCACCAACGCCCCACGGACCTTCCGCCCACGGGCCCCCGCGCAATGGGACGAGAGGCCCGCGCGAGGCACCCGCGAGGACGTCCGAGCGGCACGACATCAGCAGGAGACGTCGTCGGGTTCCGGGTCAAAGGCGCCGTGGCGGGATCTTCGTGGACGAGGCCGGCTCGCGCGGGGGAGGGCGGAGACGGAGACGCGTATGCTCGTGAGAGGCGGGAGCGCGATCAGCAGCGTGTGCGGAGGGAGATGCGAGCGGGGGGGTTTGATGGGGAGGGGAGGGAGGGGGGGCGCTTGTGATGGGGATGCGATGGAGGTGGGGGGAGGGGTGGTTGGTTTCAGGGGTCGTAGGCGTGGATGGTGCAGGGTGAGGGCTGGAGCTGCGCGCGTGGTCGTGAAGATAGATGGGGAGATGGAGTCAGGAGACGAGGCTTGGGCGGGATCGATACCAGCTTGGTGATAGTCGGAGAGGAAAGGGGTCGCGCTCGGTGGGGTGCGTGTAATGCCTGTAGGAGTGGTCTGCGCCCCCGGCAACGAGGTGAAGCGACTTGTGGCTGCTCAAGTAGTTCGCGACGTGGCCTTCTTTTCGTGCTGCTAAACAAAATAGAGAATGCAGATGTACCGTGATGTGTTCTCAGTTCGTCGTCGTGAGGTCTACTGAACCTGCCAATTTGACGGCGTGGAAACCGCAGCGCCGCCATCAGCTCACCCACCGCGCAACCCTTCCATGTCCAGCCCTTGAGGTGAGCACATAAGCACGTACTCGCAACACGATAGACCGTCCCATCCATCGCGCTCCATCTCCCGCCGTGGTGCTGCTGCGATCGTCCCCGACCCCTGAATCCCGCGCACCGCGAATCCGCAAATTTGCATGTGACACTCGACGGTCTTGGAACAACGCATTCGCCGGCGCTAGCACCGCACGAAGAGCCCCAGCCACGCCGCGAAAGTTCTCTTTCGCACAACGACAATTAACTTGTCTCGCTTTCTCTCCCTCATCACCACTGACACTTCCATCTACCAACACCGCTTCGACAACGATCACCAGCACAATCCGATATCGAAGCATACCACCACCACGACGATGCAGAACCTCGCGAACACCCTCAGGTACAAGATACCGGCCGGCATGGCCATGTACGCAGAGAGACCGCGGACAATGTGGTCGTTCAGGCACCCAATCGCCAGCATCCCGCTCCCCGGTACGACTCAACCGGCCTCTGAGAGCTTGTCGAGTGCCACAGGCACGAAGCGTAAGCGCGAAGAGCCAAGTACGGCTGGTAAGTGACCCCCCGTCTCGAGTCCGCGATGGAGAGTGAAAGGGTGTTGACGATAACGCTGCAGAGCCAGTATCGGTGCGCCGCTCCAACCCCGAGCCAATTCGCCCTGCGAGGCGGCCAATGTCCGTCAAGATCAGAGACGACCAGACCACCGGGTTCGAAGGAGATCCGAGTCACCTGCCACTCAAGACCACTGCGACCCGTTCGCGCCAACGTCGTGCAGAGCTGAACACCACCAGCAAGCATCAGCACAAGCCGGTCGAGCTGAACACCGCCAGCGAGTGTAAGCGCAAGCCGTTCAAGCTCACGATCATCAAGAACATAGATGGGAAGACCTTCCCAGATTGCGCGACCCAAACATGGGCCGGCACGCAGTCCGACATCATCGAGTTTCTGACCGACGACGCAACAAGGAAAGACTTCGATGCCGGACGTCTCGATCTGGTCATCTGGAGTGGAGACGAATGCAAGACCTCGCCGTTCAACTACCGGTCCTTCATGGAGTCCGAGATCAAGAGGCTGGAGAAGAAGCGCGAAGACGACCTTGAGTCGCAGAGGAGGAGAATGAAGAGAGAGTCCGAGGCGAATGAGAGGTTCCTCGTGAACATCAAGCATCCGAATGCGATGCGTGACCTCGAGACCAAGTGGTCGAAGTCCTGCCAAGAGCTGCAGGAGAAGCTGGCCGGTGCGCAGGAGGCCATCACGAAAGGCCAAGCGAAGGTGGATAGATGGGAGGTCGAGTGGGAGGCGTACCTGGCCGGTAAGGACGCCATCATCACCGAGTTGAAGAGAGGCCAGGCAGCATTGCACGAGAAGATGAAGTCTGTCGAGAAGGGCAGGCAAGACCTGGAGGCTCAGCTGGCGACATCGGCTCAGCAGAAGCAGAAGATCCAGACCGAGTTGGATCAAGCCAAGCAGGAGAAGGAAGCCCTGAAGGCACAACTGTTGTCACCGACTCAGCAGAAGCAGATGCAGGCTGAGATCGATCGTCTCACGCAGGAGAATAACGCGTTGAAGGCGCAACTGCCTTCCGTGACCAAGCAGCAAGAGATGCGCGCCGAGGTGAAGCGTTTGGAACAAGAGCACGCCACGCTCAAGGCATCTCGTGAGATTGGCAGGCTGTCCGGCGAAGTGAAGCGTCTGGAGGAAGACATCGCCGGCCTCAAGGCATCTACTGCTGGAGACAAGAAGACGTCTGGGCAAGAAGAGGACGCTACTGCCGAGGCCGATATCGAGAGCAACGGAGACGAGTCCACAGCCTCCGACGACAACGAGCCGGGGCCACAAGCCGGTCTCGAGTACGGCAACGAGCCCGAGCTTTACCACGAGGACGAAGACACAGCGCTGCTTGACAGGCCATACGAGCACCCAGCGCCGCGATTCGGCCAGCCAAGTGCTCCATTCGCTCCTCGCGACAGCGGATACGGTGGTAGCGTGGCGCCAGAAGAGCCCATGGGCATCGACCAGCCGATGCCAGCACCCTCAAGGATCTCTGACGCTCCTTGGGAGGATCCCGGTGTTCGTCTCATCGATCTGCTGGCCGACATGTCACCCGACGAGGACGGTGACCCGATGGCGCTCGAAGACGAGAACTTCCGCACCCTGCCGTCCAAGAACGAGGTGAAGCGTGCGAAGCGTCAGAGGGCGCTGCAGCAGTTCATTGACGAGTGGAGGCGCAGCAAGGCTCAGCGCAGAGGTGCCGGCAGAGTGAATCCGGGCACGTACAATGGCGTGGACGGCCGTGCGTTCAATGTTGTTGCCAGGGGGACGTTGCAGCCGCGTCGCGAGCGCCCTGAGCCAGGCTTCGACCAGCATCGTCGTGATACCGGTCGTCACGCAGGATGGCGAGGTGGAGCTCCCGCATTGCGTGGACGAGGCGCCGGCACTCAGCGTGAAGGGCGTGGTGGACATCAGGGGCCGTTAAGGGCGCGCGGTGATCTGCCAGCGTGGCGTGATCGTCTTCAGTCATTGCGTGACGAAGACCACTATGATGCCGATATTGATGCAGAGTACCGAGGCGGTGGTCCAGCATGGCGTGGGCGAGGCGGCGGCACCAAGCGTGGAGGTCATCATGGCCACCAGGGCCCAACGAGAGCCCGAGCCCGTGTTGATGTGCCGGCTCACCGTGGAGGGCGTGATGGGAACGAGAGGCCGCCGAGGGCTCGCGACAGTCTGCCAGCATGGCGTGGAGGTCGTGGAGGCAACCAGGGTCCGCTAAGAGCCCGTGGTGATGTGCAACTGAGGCAGGGAGGGCGTAAAGTCAACCAGAGCCAGTCGAGGGCTCGCGACGAGGACCCAGAGTGGCGTGGAGGCCGTCCACGCACGAATGTATCAAGGTCTGCTGGGGCCAACGATCACCGCCCTGAGCCTGCTGTGAACGAGAGCCGTGCAGGACCGAGTACATTGAGAGGTCGTAGTGGGCGCGATGGCCGTGGCGGTGGTAGGAGTGGTAGGGTTGGCAGGAGGCGTGATGAGCGCCGATAGATGTCGCACGCGGCGACATCATCTCGCAGCCGCCACCACCAGGGCAATCGAATGAACGCTGGCTGGCATGCCCAAGCTCACAGCTAGCCGCAGAGCATGCTTATCGAACATCCGAAGACAAGCTGCGTATCTTCAGATCAGCGAGAAGCACCAACCACACAGCAAAACCCAGATCAGCAAAAGCGCCAGAGCAGCGGCACCAATGACACATATCAAACAAGAAGAGCACGAGACTCCGCCGCCAGCATCCATGAACGGGATCACGACATCCATCCGCAAACCATCGATCCGAAGAAGAAGCAAGCAATATGTACCTCAGCCCCGCGGGCTGACAGAGACAGCCAAGTACCGTCCACCGCATGTCGAGGTGACCTGTCCAAAGTAAACAGCGACAGGGGGCTCCATGCACCGGACCTCGGCTCGTCCACTCCCAATGACGAGTCGAGAGCACAGCATCACCACCACGCTGTAGCGCGAGAGCAGATATGTCTGGACGCTGGGGCTGGGTGTTTGCTTCTTCTCCGACGACCGTGGCCAGGACATGGGATCCTGGTCACTCCCATCGAGCAGCGAACGTCCCGCGTCGGAGTGATGGATGATCACAAGGATGACGCGGTTGACTGAAGAGCCAGAAGGCTCCCTCGATGGGGTTCGGGGCCCACTTTGGCCGGCAGTGGCATGATGACTCCTCCGGCGTAGGCTGGAGCGCGAGTGCCGCTGGGCTGCGCACTGAACGATGGTGCAGGGTGGGCCTGTGGTGGCGGTGGCGGGTGGATTGGACGGTGAGTTGATTTATACATGTACCCTTGGCTCTGGTGAGACGTGCTGACGGCCTGACTTTAGATCCGATATACTTTGGATCCGATATACTTTCGTTTTGGCGGCGGAGCTGTGTGGCTCTCGGGCTATCACATGCTGTTGGCTCATGGTGCTCCAGCTGATCAGATATCGCTGTGTGTGCTGTGGCTTGGGTAAGGGATGAAAAGCGACAAGACTTGGGTATGGACAGTTTGAGGCAGCGGTGTTGGTGAACGGCAGAGTGGCGGGCCAGTGCTCCACGGATGTCTCTCGGGACCTGCGATGATGGCCGGCATATTGAGAGGTCGTGGAGAATTCTATACAAGATGGCGGATAGTACCGATCCGTGGCATTCTGTTGCATTGAGCTGTAGGAGTAGATCACGTGCAATGCGTATGGTCTAAAGCCTTGTGCCATGTGGCAATGATGAGTCCAGACTGTCCATACAGACTATATAGCATACATTATTTGATGAATCAAGAAGGACATTATACCACGATGGTGGTGATGATGATGGCAGCAAACGGAAGTCAAGAGCAGAGATGAGGTCTGCAGGTGCGGAACGGGCCCGTCGAGATCTGAAACACGGGACCGGAGATCTGGAATATGATGGCGCTTCACTCATGACAAAGCGGGACCAGCTCTGACCGTCATCATGACTCATGGGCCGGTCGCGGCCCGTTCTATCCTCGCGTCGTCGTCGTGTTTGCCGACCAGGATGAGGCAGGCACACTGGATGCACAGGCGTACATGTACATGATTCAGAGCAGCTAGCAGCTCGTACTTGCTTGTTTTCGTGAAAGCGCAGGAAGGAGCGCCGGGAGCGCAAGGGGCCATACCTTCCGTACATGCACTTTCCTCTCCTGACGCGGACCGTGTGCCGTGCCTTCCCCCCTTTGTTGGGCTTTGGGACCGGGAACGTGGATGAGACGCGGGGACGAGACGACGGCGACGACGACTGGGGATGCCCTCCATCGCCACGACGGGCAACAGTGTGTTTACGCGATTGACGGGCGGGAAGCCGAAGCCGCCGCCGCCGCCGCCGCCGCCGCCGCCGCACGGTCTGGGCGGTGAGCCGGGCGCCGTGGGGTACGGGAACAGCAGCAGCAGTGCGGACAAGAATACGGACAGCAAGGACAACACGGACAACGACATCACCATCAGCAAGAGCCCCCCGCCCCCGGCCTCGGCTCCGCTATTCTCCGATGCGCCTGCCGCCCGCGCAAGCCACAAGAGGGAGAGCAGCATCTTCAGCGTCTCCGACCTGGGCCTCAACGTCAGGCGCAGCGTCTCCCTGCGCTCCCACCGCACCCCACCCTCCGCCGGGGGTGCCTCAGGCCACAAGGCCCGCTTCTCATCCGCCAACCTCCTGATCAAGTCCTCCGTCGCCCCGCTGTCCAACTCGCCACTCGCCACCACCGACTCCATCTCGCTGGCCGGCCCCGACGCCCCGACGCGGCTGCCCTCCTCCGCGCAGCAGAGAGCCGACACATCACCCCAGCCGCCTCGGTCACGTGGGAAGCTGTCCATCTCCGCCCGATCCTTCTCCAGCCGCTTCAAGAGCGCAGACAGCCTTCCGCTGGTCGTCCAGTCCGAGGAGACGGGGCTCAATCGACCGTCACTACCCACCATCCACAGTCCGGACATGCTCACCACTCCCGCGCCCTCCCTCCCGAGGCGTCCGCCACCGGAGCGGCCAGTCCTGGCCACCCAGGCCAGCTTCGTCCGAGATCGGGACGCCTCGTCGGCACTTTCGCCCGGAGGACCCAATGCCGCCGTCGCGACGTCCAACGCCACTCTCGCCTCCGTCCCCACGTCGGGAGGCAATCCGAGCGCCATCTACCAGACCATACACGAGACGTCTGCCAAGCGCATGGCCACCATCGACTACTTCAGGAAGGTGCATGAGGGGAATATTTTCTACTTCAGCACTCTGCACTACTCCCAGACCAATCTGAACACCAGCATTCCATCTCTACACCCGGCGAAGCTGGCAAGGAGGGCGACAGGCTACATGGCGCTCGGATACAGTCTGCCACTCCTCCTCGATCGCAACTCGAATACGCCTTCGGAGTACCTCAAAGCCCTTGCCGCCCTCCTGTCGGAATTCGAGACCTACCAGAACCTCGCCGCCCACGATGGCGCTGGCAGTAGTCTGAGCAGAGCCAGGATGGGCCAGATGTTCAAGACTGGCATTGGACTGGGGACTCGCTCAGGCATGCGGTCCGGCCGACGAGCGAGTGCTGCGACTGACAGCATAGTCAGCGACACTTCGCGATCCGGCTCGTTTCATCTGCCCTCTGGAGAGATCGGAAGTCCCAATGAAGCGCCCAGCCCCTTGGCAGCCGGCCACGACTTCCACCATTTGCTCACGCCACATCTCCCGTTCGATCCGGACTTTAGCACCACCTTCAGCACCCTCTGCCACACTCTGATCGAGATCTACGCAAACTTGCTGCAACTCGTCCACAGTCCAGATGTCTGCACGCCGGCAGTTGCCGATGCCTTTGCGAAAGCTGACAAAGCCGTACGCAAGATCCTGGTCTCCAACGTCATGCGCGAGTTCGAAGATGGCACTCGGGCGGGCGTCAAAACGGAAGTGGCGGGCTTGGGAAGATTGGTGCTCGGCGGTCTCATGTAGGACAAGAGCTGCCAAGCATCGTCTTCGGTCTCCAACGCATCGCTAGCTCCAAGCTGGATCTCGGCACAGAGCTTTGGAGCAGCATCCATGACTTCGCAGTCTTCATCGGGTGCGACGAGCTCTATGCACTCCTCGTTTTCGCAAGCCCCGCTGGCACCGACCACGGCATCGCACATCGCCCTCGGACCTCCGAGCGAAATGCCTCTGGCCACATCGCCGAAGCATGCGTTGAGCAGGAGTATCGATGAGGTGATGAGGACCAGCCCTGCAACGGGACGGAAGAGTGCGACCGAGCCGGGTCAGAACGACGAGAACAGGGACGAGACCCAGAAGAAGGCTGCGAGACGCGAGGTCGCAGCTTTTGCGCTCACGGTGGACGTCTATGAGAACCATCGGCCCAAGAGGCCTGGAGAAGTCGGGTGGTGATGAGAGGTCGAGAGCGAAGGACGATTTTGATACCCATTCGATAGCCGTATGATAGCATCGACACGAACCACAATTTTGGGGACCAGGTCATCTACAGCGACACGCATCCGTGAAGCTGCTCGTCGCACGCGACCCGCGAAAACTCCCTCGTGTGGTGGCTGTAAACGAGCCGAGAGGCATCTGCAAAGACGCAAGTGAATCCTCAGCTGCTCACACGACATTGACTCCATCCGACGACGCATTGATATCACAGCCATGACCCATGACCCGAAGCAGAAGAAACACCCCATCATCCGATCCTGGCGCAAAGTCCTCCACCACCCCCTCCTATGGTTTCCACCGCGCACAACCTAGGTCTTTCTTGACTGGTCAGTCGAAAACTCGACTAGGAAGCATGCGTTTCCCCCCCGATTGTGTGCTTCAGCGGTTCATGGGTGGGTGAAGGAGCGGAAGCATCTGTCTATTTTAGGAGGAGACGAAAGTGCGAGATTCCCGCGTACGGCAGACATGATTGTTCTGGAGGATCTTCTTGCATGATCTTGGTCACAAGCAACCTTTTCGCCGAGACTCCTTGCATTTCGTGGAGACTGCGGGCGAAATTGATACGGGTGCAGGGAGATGGACATGGCAGTCTCTATGTACAGAGTCTGCCGTTCGAGGCTCTATAGCATTCAGCTGAACTCTTTAGGACGAATGCGCAATCTTGCTGATCGACTGGCTGAACATTGACATGACATAGGTACACGATAGCGGAGCAGCTGAGGTGCGACAAGTGGTAGTGGTCCTGTCCTGGGTTCACGATAGTCTCCATCGTCGTTGCCGGTGTCGCGACCGCTATCAGCATGTCCATCCCGTTCACACTCTTCATTAATGATGAAAAAAAAATTCCCCGACTGTACAGGGGAACATCTCGGCTCCTCAACCACACGAACCCAGCTCCGTCCCAGAATGCAGAATCCCGTCACTTCAGTCTCGTCAGCAAAACACCACCACCCACCATCCACAACTTCCCGTGCTAGCAAGAGGCAAGCACAAAACCTGCAGACTTGCAATGCCAACCCCCCCCCCTTTCCCTCCCCTCGACGACCCCTCTCACCTAGCTCCCCACGCGAGACGATTCGATCCACCCCACCGCCAGAAACGCTCCCCCGGACAGCGAATCCCTCGCTCTAAAGATCCAACGAAGCAGTCGTGAGAAGGCTCCGCGCGGGCAAATGCAGAGCTGCGGGACCACGACCGCGAGGATGTAAGCTACGGCTGCGACAAGGGACGTCTTCGACAACGCCCTGCTTTGCGGATCCTGTGAGTGGCGTGGCTAGGGGATGCGGCGGGATATACTCCAGCCGGGTGCGGAACTTGAGGGCGCAGCGAAGGCGATGATGCGGACGAAGGGAGGCTTGACTTTGGAAGAGCGGGAAGGGGAAGGTAAGTCTTTTGGGCTTTGGGGAAGGTGGTGGGGGAGTATGACTTTGTTTTCAGGAACCATGTCGAGCTTAGTCGTCCGGTGGTTTCGGGGCTGGGGATGAGGGATATATCGGCTCGATTGATCGATGTACTGGACCTTTTCATACAGCAATGCTCAGGATTTTTGTATCTACCTTTAGCTAGCCTAAATGAAACGAACGCGAGTGGGTTGAGTCCATAGCAATTGCGAGAATCGAGCGGGATGAATAGGAGGGTTCTCTGGACCTTCCTCAGGCGTGGCGTGGTTCGGGGGGTGGCAGGGTCGTAGACGTCGACATGCATCACTACAGTTGAGACTTTTCTCTCCCCGAATAGATAGTAGCGAGATTAAGATACATACGCCAACATATTCTTGTCATCTCTCCCGGGAAACTCAAAACCGCAGAGTTCCTGGTGATTAGGCGATGGATGTGAGGATATATCGTTGAGGACCATCGTCTCGGACCTCCCGCGCTGTCCTTGTACAGAGAGCCTACGGTGCTGTGGTTTACAGTGCGGCGAGGATTGCCAGGTTTGGGGTGGGGTGGCCTATGTCTTCGAGGTCTGGATTCGGGATGGGTATTAGGGAGGTACTAGGGAGTTCTCTCGGGCTGGTTTTGGTGTTTAGACTAGGGCAAGACGTCTCATTTGCATGGTCAAGCGAGACGCCCGCGCTCTGTCGCTGGATCGTCCCCGGGTGACCTTTGGGCTTTGCTACTGCGTGGTCGCCGCAGCTGGTGTGTGTGCGTGGGCGTTGGATGTGCCCACCTTCTTCCCGCTACACTGGCGTCTGGGTCATCGTACGTACTGGGCGCTCCGTACCAGAGTCTTGAGTCCTGGTACGTACTCGGCGCTCGATGTAAAGTCTAGATCCTCGTGCGTACTCGCGCTCCGTACCGCAGTCTGAATCCACGTACGTACTATGCGCTCCATACTGAATCCTCTGCGCACTTCGACGCTCCATATGAAGTCTGAATCCACGTACGTACTCGGCGCTCCATACCGAAGCCCAAGCGACCGGACATCGTCCCTCGTACGCCCTACCACACGACCACAATCCTCACGACCTACGTCCCACTCGCCTCCCTGTAAAACGCCAAGGACCTCCCGGCGCCACCCGTCACAAACGTCTCGTTCCGGGCCCCGGCGGCCTTGGGCAGCCACTTGACACTCCACAGACACTTGTCGCTCTCCGTCTGCGTGGCGACGCACTCCCGCCGCTCGACGGACCAGATCTTCGCCTTGCCGTCGTAGGCGCCGCTGAGCAGGAACTCGCCGCTCCAGTTCCAGTCCAGGCTCGTGATCCAGGCGGCGTGGCCGGCGAGGGTGGCGACGTGGGAGCCGGAGGCGGTGTCGTAGAGGGCGATGAGGCGGGCGTCGCCGGCGGCGGCGAGGTAGGTGTTCGCGGGGCTGAATTGGACGGCGCGGACGGGTCTGGTGAGGCCGGAGAGGGAGTGGGCGAGGCGGTGGGTGGCGTTGTTGAAGAGGTAGACGGCGCCGTTCTGGTGGCCGGAGGCGGTCATCTCGCCGTTGGGGGAGAGGTCGACGGACATGGCGAAGGAGCCTTGGGTCTCGAACGTCGTGATCTTGTCGGGTGGGCCGTCGGCGGGGATGGTGGCGGTGGCGTAGACGTTGATGCGGCCGTCGTGGGTGGTGGCCGCCAAGTATTGGCCGTCGTCGCTGAGCGCCACGGCCCAATGCTCGCCGGCGTTCTTGGGGTCGGGCTTGATGGTGCCCTTCTCACTCCACCTCCCGTCTTGGTCCGTGTTCAATGTCCATACCTTCAATTCGCCGGCGAACCCCGCCGACGCGGCGACTCTGCCCTCTCGACTCGTGCAGATGTGGTGGCAGCCCAGCGGGTGCACCTTGTCCAAGGTCTGCACGAGCGGGTAGGGATGGTCGTCGTCGGCGGAGTCGGGGTGGACGATGGGGGCTTTGGTGCGGTGGAGGTGGATGGTGGAGGATCCGGAGGCGGAGAGCAGATGGGTGGGGGTGGCGGCGAGGGAGAAGATGTCGGTGGGATGGGCATTGGGGAGGGTGTGGGTCTGGAGGAATTGTTTGGACTGTGGTGCATGAGCATGAGTGTGTTGCCGCACAATCTCTTGAACATGTGACTTACCATGGCAGCTTGATATATGTGTCATGAGACTATGTTGTCTGTGTACTTCTCCCAACTCAATGCCATTACCTGAGTGGGTTAGTGCTAGATGAGCACGCTGTCTAATGAGGCTAGTCACGCTGTCACATGTCAATCTATAGTGCGCCGATGTCATCTCACATTCACAGCCCCACCAGTAGTGGGGCTTGAAAGACTGAATTCATTCAGCTCTGCTAGAACAAGTTGACCTTCTTCCACCTATTTGAACTATGTCCTCCTCACCCCCCCTGGAAAGTCATTATTATTATTCTTCATCAAGATGGAGGAGCAAGTCGACAGGTTGGTGGAGAAGACATGGGCCAAGTTCCAAGACACGCCCCGGAGCAGACGGCTCATGATCGCCGTCAGTGGCATCCCGGGCTCAGGTATGGACATGGATAGCACGAAAGCTTGGTCTCGGCATTGCATGCTCACGACGAGACTCCCTACTACAGGCAAGACGACGTTGGCCGCCAAAGTCGCCTCCCGCCTCAACGCGCGATGGCGACACGACGCCCCCGGCCAGGCCTCCGGTCCCGGCATCGCCACCTTCCTCCCCATGGACGGCTACCACCTCACCCGCGCGCAGCTCTCCGCCATGCCCGACCCCCACACCGCCCATGCCCGCCGAGGCGCCGCCTTCACCTTCGACGCCCCCGCCTTCCTCCGCCTCGTGCGCACCCTGCGCGAACCCCTCTGCGCCGAAACCCCGACCGTCTACGCCCCGTCCTTCGACCACGCCGTCAAAGACCCCGTCGAGGACGACATCCCCATCGCCGCGACCGCGCGCATCATCATCCTCGAGGGCAACTACCTCGCGCTCAACTCCGGCGAGTGGAAGGAGGCGGCGGCGCTGATGGACGAGCTGTGGTTCGTGGATGTGCCCGAGGACGTCGCCCGGCGGCGCTTGATCGAGCGGCATGTCACGAGTGGGATTGCGCGGGATGAGGCCGAGGCGGCCAGGCGCGTGGACGAGAACGACTTGGTGAATGGGAGGCAGATTGTGGAGGAGAGGTTGCCAGTGCATGAGGTGGTGCAGTCGAGGGAGGATGAGGGGTGGAGGCCTGAGCGGCAGGGCATTGATAGGGAGAGGGATGCGTGATCCTCGACCATGTGATGGTGGTCGTGTTGCCATGTCCTCATGGAGACTCTACATGTATCGCTGGTGCTATACCAGAATCTGTATACGGTCACCCGCCTACGTGTACAGTACGGTATGTGCCATTCACGGCGTCCACCATGTCGTCTCTGACCACAATGACAATCATGCCCATAATGACGAGAATGACAACAATGACAACAATAACAACAATAACAACAACGACGACAACAACGACATGGGTGAAAATAATCAAAATCGAGGATCGAGGAGCTTGGGCCGCCTCCACCCGCCCAGTACTACGTCACATTACATCACTCTGTTGTGGCTGCCGCTAAGCTACCGCCATCTCCCAATTTGTTTCTTCTCCATCAACTTCATCCAACATCTAAACACACACCCACAACTCCATCCAATCCCCCATCCACACACATCGCCACCAAATCATCACAATGGCCACCCTCCACTGTACGCACACCCCGCCTCCCACCACCACCACCACCACCCCCGTCCCCAAAACTAACCCAACCCAACCCCCCCAGACCTCCCCCCCGTCAAACCCTCCGCCATCGCCCTCGGCACCGTCTACAACCACGCCATCTCGCTCGCCATCCTGGGCCCCGTCTTCGGCGAGACCTACCGTCAGGCCCAGGCCGCCAACAGCAAGGAAGAATTTTTCAAGTCGAAGGAGGCCGCCTCGGCCGCCGCCGCCTGGGGCACCTCGCTCACCGGCTCCGCCATCCAGGCCTACGGCGTCGGCGCCCTGATCAACGCCACCGGCACCCTGAGCTACAAGGGCGCCGCCTACCTCGGGAGCTTGATCTTCTTCGCCTCGTCGGCTCCGTCGGTGAGTTTTCTGTCTGTAGATGCTAGTGGCTTGGATGGATTGCTGATGCGTTTTGGGGGCGTGTGCGCAGATCATCGCTCAGGTCTTCACTGAGAAGCGCCCGATCGACACGGTGGCGGTGGGGCTCGTGGGCCGCGTGTTGGAGACGGTCGGTCTGTCGGTCTTCCTGACCTGGTGGGGCACTCGCACCTCTCCGTTCCAGTAGAGGGGTTGCGCACGGCATGATGAGACGAGAACTGGTCAAGGATACGGTCGGCGGGAGCAGGGAGAGGAGTTTTGTTCGATAGCCGCGACACCTCCCTCTCTCGAGTCTGTTCAGCTACGGGTAGGCCGGTGGCATTGGCGGATGTAGCACTGTATGCATAAGTTTTAGAAGATCCACCGTGTCAACTCCCTACTTCAATGTTGTGAACGTGATGTAACTCTCAGCATCGGCGTGGAACCCAAGTCCTAGCTGAAAGGACTTCACATGGTCCGGCCGTCCAGCTCGGCTTGCGAAAACCAGCGTCGGGGACCATCTATCGTGCTCAGAAAACAGCCACCTCCCGCCTCCCCTTCAATAACCCCTCCAGCAGAACCCCAAACCCACCCTCATCGAACACCACCACCACCACCCCTCCACCCCCCCACCCTCAACCTCTCCTCACACCTCCCCCTCCACCTCCCCACCAACCCCCTCAACACCTCCCCCCCATCCCCCTCCTCCACCCACCCACAAACCTCCACCACCCGCCCAAACAACCCCTCATAATACATCTCCGCCACCGCCGCCGCCAGAAGCCGCACCTCCCGTTTGCCCCATCGCACCTCCCCTTCAGAAGAACGCAGCGCGGGCACGGCCGCCACGAGCGCCGCGGCGTGCGCGCCGGCTGGCGGGATGTGCGCTGCGTATGAGTTCTTCTGCGCGAGGTAGGCGGCAGGGGATTGGTGGGTTCGGGGGGTTGGAGGGGGTTGTGGTGAGGAGGGGGAGGGGGAGAGGGAGATGGCGAGGAGGGGGTTGGGGTCGGGAGGTTCTGTTGTTGGTGTTGGCGTTGTTTCTGCCATGTTTGGGGGTTGGTGGTGGATTTCCTTTTTTTGGGGGGGGGTTGGATGGGGTGAGTGGGAAGGGGATGTGGTGCGTGGGGCTTGGTTCAGGAAGCCTGGAGTCTTCGCTGGCGGCTGGGAGGCAGAGAAGTGAGACGTCAAAGATCTATACTACCAAGGTACTTTCGTACACTCCAGAGATACCTAGCGGATATGATCTACATCTCACGACATCACATCCTCCCCCCATCCTACCCCATCTCCCTCATCTCACCGCCCTCACGTCCACCAACACCTCAACCATCTGCACTCTACCATCGCGAAAAAGTTGCTATACCGACCAAGCATTGCCGTATATGGGTATCAAGCTGCCTCCAACACAACACAAAAGAAACATTTCTCCAAAAAAGGCACCACACCACCCACACGCTACGACCAGATTCCACGAACATCTTCATGAAACACATCAGACTTTCGCCCTCGACTGCAACGACGATGCTGAGAAATTGTATCTGCCTCTGATTTCTTCCTACGCGCCTACGCCAAAGCCGGCTCGACCTCCGCGACCGCTGCGTCAGGTCTCTGCACCGCGCCACCGACAAGATGCTGTGCCCGTTCCACCTCCGCCTCGTCATCGTCATCATCATCTTCTTCTTCTTCTTCTTCCTCTTGATCCTCCACCCGAGTATCATGCCAATCGGTCGACCTGCGACTGCTCAGAAAGCCGCTGTTGTTCGGATGCCGAGGCCACGGACTCGCTAGCGGGCTGCTGATGCTGTTCGGAATGCTATCTTGTCTCGTATGCCCGACCGCACCCGACCGCACGCTGCTCTCGTAGTTGCGCAGGCTGTTCACGTCCATGCTCTTCGTCTCGTTGATGCTGCGCGCGTCGAATTGATTGATGCTCTTGCTGTCGTACTGCGACCTGGCGTCTACGTTCGTGATGCTCCGAAGGCCTGTGCATGACATGTCAGAGGGCTGTTGGAGCCAAGGATTTCTCTTGGACCGACTCACTTTTAGCATCGCCAAGATCCTTGCCCGGCCGATGCGAATAGTAGCTGTTCCTCTCGCTGGCCAAGGCAGGAGCGCTGGCGCCCTGGGAGCTGTACACACTGGCACGCTCTGCCGACGCCAGACCTCCCACCGATGGGCGACTCTGGGAGAAGGCGATCCCGGTGCTGCCACCAAACCTGTCATCCGCGTTGCCTGACAGGACACTGAGGGGCAACGACTCCCTACTGCCGCCCCAGACGGAGCTTGGCGGTATCGCGCGCACCGATGCGTCGGTATCCATACTCCTTCTCCTCCGCTTGCTAGACGAAGCCAAAGTCAGGATACTCGCGTTGTCCGTGAGCAGATTGTTGGCCGTGGCCGCGTTGTACGAGTTCGGCATCATCTCCGCGACATGTCTTGGGATCGCTGAAGCAGTCATCGCCGACGGTGCGGGCGACGTTGGGTACTGGTGGCTGAACATGACTGGTGTCTGATTACCGTGGTTGGGAGCATTAGTCGATGCACCGTTCTGCTGCAGCGTGCTATTCGCGGACTGCGACTGGATGGTGGTCAAGGTAGTGGTGAGGGAGCGCTGGCTGTGATTGGGAGAGCTGAATGTACTATTGGCTCCAGCGCCGTCCATGCTCAGCGCTCCAGCGCCCGTGGTTGCCGTCGCGGCTTTGCTGTGTCCGGCATCGCTATGGACCGTCTCGGCATTGGTGGCCAGTGTTGGCGCTCCACTCTTGTTGCTATTGCTCGGTCCTTCCCGGTCTCCCAGCGCGCTGTGGGCGATGGAGCCATCGAAGCTGCTGTTGTCGCCGTTGACCCGGCGTGAGCTCGGTGTGGCGAAGGAGAGATGGCCGTTGACGCTGCTCGCTGGAGAATGATCTCGTTGCCTGAGGGGCCCCGACTCCGGGTACGGGTTGTTCCTGACGCCGTCATTCTGCGCGCTGTTCTTCTTGTTATGCTTGGAGCCACCTTTTTTCTTCTGCTTCTTCTCGTGGCGCAGTTCGCTGTCGTTGTCGTTGTTCTTGCCGAGTGGATTGATCTTGCGCATCCAAGTCATCAACGGCCCACGCTTGGAGGAGTGGTGTTCTGCGTCAGGGTGAGAGTCAGCACTCCACGTCGCCCTGCGCCAAGTCCTCCTGGGTCGCTCTGCCATGGGTGCGGCGCGGTGCGGTGCGGCGTCGGTGCAACTCACCTCGCGGCCGGACGCCAACCTCGGCGGTCGCCATGCTGGCTATGTATTATGTGTTTGACAGACGGCTGAGTGGCCGCGCTAAGGGGACTCTTCGCGGACGGGCAGGACCAGGTATCCCGGCGCCCACCGCGCACGATTGGAGGACGATGCGACAGCGCTATC
Organism: Teratosphaeria pseudoeucalypti; assembly: GCA_013403795.1. NCBI lineage: Eukaryota > Fungi > Ascomycota > Dothideomycetes > Mycosphaerellales > Teratosphaeriaceae > Teratosphaeria > Teratosphaeria pseudoeucalypti. Next base: position 219,490 of record JABBMZ010000012.1, on the reverse strand, counting down.
AAGTCTCCGGCTGCTGCGTGTACAGCGTAGTACGTATGAAAGTACTGAGAGGGACGGTAGCGAACGAGAATGTCCCGTGTGCTGCAGTTAAAGTGTTGTCAAGCCCGGGAATCCCCGTCGACGACGACGCGCCTCGTGGAAAATGTGTTGGTGAATGGTGCACGTGGTCAATGATTGCCTGTCGGACGTGTCTCGCGGTGCGTGGCAGTCGGGAGTAGATGGTCGACTGAAGGAGATTGATTGATTCACTGATTCACTGATTGATTATTGATGGGGATGGCTGGACGACGAGCGGGAGCGGTGCTGTCTGAATAACTACGTCCCGGGCATGTCTGCCATAATAAGGCTCGGCACCCTGCGTCACTGCCGCCGCCGCCCGGCCCGTCCCGAGCGCAGTCTAGAGCCTTGCATTGGTTTTGCATCACACCCTTCACATGATGAAGTGTCAATACTTCGTATCAATCAATAATTGATGGAGGATTCCCATTGCCGCCTTGCCACGAGAAGACCCAACCCAAGCACATATCAGTATCATTAGAACACCCATGTGTGCCTGGACGCTGGAGCGTTATCGCCATAGCAGGAAGTGGATGCCGCCATGATCGAGTGAACGACAAGTCCGAAGAGCATGTCTCGCATCCTCCCGCTGCCATCAGACGCCATTGCTCAGATCCATTCCTCCAAACACATCACTAGTCTGCAGGAGGTGGTGTGTGCGCTCCTGGAAAACAGTCTGGATGCCGGATCAACGAAAGTCGAGATCAGCATCGACTTCCGACGAGGGAGCTGTACCGTGGAGGACAACGGCTCCGGCATCTTGCCCGGCGAGTTCGATGAGCATGGCGGACTCGGCAAGTTGTACCACTCCTCCAAGTGCTATGACAAGCGCGATTTGCACGGCAGCACGGGAACATACCTGGCAAGTCTTGGCGCCCTCTCCCTACTGAGTATCACGTCCCAGCACAGCGATCACTCGACCGCCAGCACACTCACCTTGCACACCGGGAGAGTGATCGAGCGGCGCAGCAGGGAGACACTCGGCATAGATGGCCAGTTGACGACGAGGCACGGCACGCAGGTGGCGGTGCGAGACCTTTTTGGCAACATGCCGGTGCGGGTCAAGCAGCGAGCGCTGTCTACCCATGCAGATCCCAAGGACGACAAGGCATGGCACTACCTCAAGCGAGGAGTCGTGGCCCTGTTGCTTGCCTGGCCAAAGCCTTGTGCCGTCCGCCTCCGTGACTGCAACAGTCCCAACCGACCACTCCATCTCTCCCCACACCATCAGTCGATGTCTGGGATTCTGACTGAAAAACATCTTGATCAGCTTGCTGGCAAAGCCATCAAAGCTGACATGAGAGACGCGTTGCCAATTGTCTTTCAAGCTGGACTCGCGACAGCCGAAACGCGCAACAGCTGGGTTGCAGTGAGGGCATCTAGTGGTAGTCTCTCGGTCAGAGGACTGATTTGCCTCACGCCTGCGCCGACCAAGCAGTGTCAGTTCGTCAGTATTGGAGTGCATCCCTGCTCGCCTGCCAGCGGTCACAACGCCTTGTTCGACGTCGTGAACAAAACCTTTGCCAACAGTAGTTTTGGTGTAATTGATGTTGACTCGCATGTCTTTGACGAAGCGGACAAGGTTCGTCGCAGGAGCGATCGCAGATACAAGAGTGATGGATACACGCAAAAGCAACTCCGTAGCCAGAAAGGCGTCGACCACTCGCCCATGCTCATATTACAGCTCAGGCTAAAAGAAGAGCGGCGCCACCACGCGCTTGCAGACAACATCGGCGATGCGGATCTCAAGTCCATCGTGGATCTGCTCGAGACAACGATGCTGCAGTGGTTGACGGTCAACCATTTTCGACCGAGGAGGCGCGGGAAGCGAAGAAACGATGAGCAGCAAGGCCCAGCGCCCGCTGCAAGCACACCTCCACGGCCTTCTTCTGCTGTGGAGCAGGATACAGGTGCCTACAATATTTCCGGCGTGTTGACACTACCGCGGAAACGTGGGACCATATGTGAAAGCGTCTCAACTTGCAAGAAACAAAAGACGACGGATGTGTGTGGGCAAGGAAGCCGTCTCCCAGCCTTTCCACCGCGGCCTACATCTGCCCATCATGTTGGTCTCAGCCACATCAAGAGCGGTCGTCGAGACATTATTACTAGCGACTTACGGGAGGGTGTGAAGAAGCCGAACGTGGCTACTGCTCGAACTGATCATTTGGTATCATTGACTTCGGCCGACCGCGAGAAAACGCAGGAAACAGAGGAAGCACCGGTGGACGAGCATTCGATTGCACAGGAGACAGTGACGCGGCATGATCAAGTCGCCATCGCACCTGCGATCGGGCTTTCGAGTGATGACTTTGGCAGTGTCGATGAAGAGACACTCCTGACGATAGCTCAAGACATCGAGAACACCGGACCATTGGCGAGCGAGGGCCACCAGGACAAGGTCATGCAATGGATCGATCCTATCACGAAGCAATCGTACCGAGTCAATGCCCGTACGGGTGTGGTGCTGCCCGTCAGAGCGAAATCGACAGATGACGCGGGCCCCTCAAACAGTGGCGATGCAAACAGGCAGACTGCAGCCATCAATACTGCTCTCTCTTCTGCCGGGCAGCCTCTAAGCCTGGCTCGGAGGGCTCATCACTCCAGCTCAAGACCAAATAGTAGCTGGCTGCCTGGCTTCCTGAAGGACTGGCACAATCCTGTGTTCATTCGGCAGGACGAGCAGCAGATACCCGTCGCCTCTTTCGATGGGCCTGGCATCGATCTAGCCGAGCTAGGCAAGCACCGCTGTACGGAACATATGATGCATGAGCGCTTCGCAGAGGCAGGCGCCCGGGTGACGAGTAAGCTCTCCAAAGGCCAGCTTGAACATGTCAAAGTCATCCGGCAAGTGGATCAAAAGTTCATCCTATGTGTGATACCATCAGAGAAATCGGATCTAGACCGCGAGACACTCATCCTCGTCGACCAGCACGCCGCGTCCGAGCGAGTGATTCTTGAAGGGCTGCTGCAAGAGCTCTGTGCGCCGCCCAGCACTGCATCCCCAGCCAGCGCACTCACCACCGACTCTGGCCACCAGTCAGCCGTCCAAACCATCCTCCTCGAGCGACCACCGCGATTCCAGCTCTCAGCCTCAGAAAGCCAGCTCTTCGCGAAGCACGCCACTCATTTCGCACGCTGGGGCATCCTCTACGACCTCTCCCATCGCACCCCCAAACCCACCGCGTCACAAGTCCGTCCGCCCGAGCAAGAAAACCTCATCACCGTCCGCGCTCTCCCACCCGGCATCTCCGAGCGCTGCACCCTCGCCCCAAACATCCTCATCGACCTCCTGCGATCCGAAATCTGGCGTCTCGCCTCCGGCACGACGCATCCGGCCCTCCTCCCCACCCACGCCGACAACGACGCCGACAAACACACCTGGCTCAGCACCCCCGGCTCCTGCCCGAAAGGCATCCTCGACATGCTCGACTCGCGCGCCTGCCGCTCGGCCATCATGTTCAACGACGTGCTCTCGAAGCCGCAGTGCGAGGAGCTCCTCGCGGATCTGCGGCGGTGCGCGTTTCCGTTCATGTGTGCGCATGGGAGGGTCAGCATGGTGCCAGTGGTGGAGCTGGGGGGTGCCGAGATGGGTGTGGAGGGCCTTGTGGGTGGTGGTGGGCCCCTGCTGTTTGGATCAGGAGACGGTGGAAGACAGGAGGCGACGGGGTTCAGTCATGCTTTCAGGCGATGGCGGCATGGGGACAGAAACCTCGATTGAATGTTTCATATCAGCGCAAACGTGACGATACATCTTCGATTCGTCCCACGGCTCCCTCCTCGTCTCAACCCCACGAACCAATACCAGAAACCCGTCGGCAGGAGACCCATCGATGCACTTCCAATACACTCTCACATCCACCTCAAAGACCTGCTCGGCTCGGCTCCAGCCCACCCCCTCCAACCCCCCTCGACTGCCAAAAAAAACTTCCAGATCGATCCGAGATCCTGATCTGTCAAGCGGACGTCAGGTTTAGTATCTGTGTAAGACCACAGAATACCACCGAAAAGCGCGAAGAAGAAAAAAAAAACATGGCCGACATGGCATCCCCTTGGTATGCGGGGACTAAGGAACCTACCTAGGTTGAGCCCCCTCCCTCACATACAGTCGGGGGGACACGAACGTCTCGCTGACTTTTTCCTCTTCTACTGTAGTAGGTAGGGCTATGGGAAGGCTCCTTTTAATCAGGTAGTAGTTATTTCTGTTGGGTCGTGAGATTGCCCGAGGGGACCTGCCTACCTACGCATATAAACAAGCCACGGGGAACTGCGAGAAGGCCTTGCTTGCCTTGCATGCATTTCTTTATCACAGACGTATCTCCTATACAGCGCTGCGAGTTCTCCGATAAGGTAGCTAGGTAGGTCGGAATCTTATGGCAGGTCCTATCAAGTTCAGCGCTCAATGTCGCGAAGGGGACTCAACACGCGTACCTAGGTAATGTACGATCCAACTTTTCTTTATTCCCCAAGGTAGGTACCTACTATTATTACACAACAGCTGCCGGCCATCTAATCTCGCATTCGCAGCAGAGGATGGTTTCTTTCCCCCCCCCCCCCAAAAAGCTTGCTTTTACTACAGTACTACTCCTACACGGCCCCAATTTTTCACCACCCGATACAGTAATGGCGGCAGGCAGCCAGATGACTGTTCCACAGCGTCTGCCCGTCCCGACGCACCTCCCGGTCAACCCAGGGCGCCGGGAACGAGAAAAATCTCCACACACAGGCCCTTCGGTGCACATTCCACCAAAAACCCCTGATAGAGTGCCCGGGCATTCAGCATCATTACAAATTCGCGGTGAGATGAAAAGGAAAATCCACCATGCGGTGAACCAACCAACCCATGGAGGCCGAAAAGGAAAAAAAGAACCGCGAGTTTTCCTTGTGCAGCGGCGTCCTTTCTTGCACCCGCCGGCGAACGCAAGGGCGCGCGATGGCGAAATTTCTTCATGTAGGCCAATAAATTGTCGTGATGAGTCGAGGTCCCCTCCCGAGAAATGTCGACACGCGACAGCTCCGAAAAAGCAACGAACCCTGGGCCCTGGGATCGGGAGTTGCGGGCTCCCTCACGAAAACCTTCATGAGTCACGGATTTGCGGACCTTCATCCAGTTCGCGCAAGCGGTTGTAGGTCAGGTTCGACCCGTACCACAGTGGCTGGGGTGCGCTTCGTAGCAATTTTGTGACGTTACTTGGCCTAATGCCAGCTGGCTTCACATTGATCGCATCGGACTGCCGTCCGGGAAAAAGAAAACCCGCCGCTCAAGGACCCATGCCGTGGGATGAGGCAGGACCAGGCGTCGCCATAGGACCCTTGCCGTCACAGAAGCCCAGGCTGGCGATCACATCGGCGGCCAGGACGTCGATGCCGCCGGTATGCGTGTCCTCGATGCCGAAGTTGACGAACATCACATCATCCAAGTATCCGTGGTAGGTCAGCTCCGGTGACCTCCAGCTGATGGAGGTCAGGTAGAACATCTCGGTGAGCCGGGGTTCTTCACCAGTAGGAGAGTCGGCGGGTATCGCCGGCAGACGGCCGTGGATGAAGAGAGGCTTCGTGCCCATCGCGTATATCTCGAAGGGTGCGGTCTGCTTGAACAGCATGGTGTATGGTTCATAGGCGCTGTGGTAGCTGTATGAGGCCTTGTGTTGGTAGATGGTCAGGATGAATGTGTTAGCCTCGGACTTCACGCAGTTCATATCAGTCCTTCTACACAGCGTGATGGCCAAGGAGTTGGTAGCTTGGTGTATCGACTCCCATGCCGGATCGCCGATGTTGGGAAGATATTTGGCCAAGCATGTGCTGTCACGCTGTTCAGTGAGCAATGCCAGATCGCCTCCCACGGACCCATCAGGTGCCAATTTGGCATATGACCTCTTCGGCGCGGTGTCGTAGTGCACGTACATCTCGTTGTGGATGTCCCAGAACACGAACCAGTTTTTCTCCATCGGGTGGAATGGTGGTGGGCGCTGGATGTCTGTTGCGACCTGGAAAGGATTGTCCGGGGACCTGTGAATGGGCCATTTGCTCAGCAGTCTGAAGTCCTCAATCCACTGGCCGAAACAGCTATGCTGGGACTGGGAGCCAAAGATCATGTACGGATGCTCTGGCCCGAAGAAGACACGGGCGTCGTGAGGACCAATGTTGAAGTTGAGAGGCGCGTAGTTCTCGTGGCAGACGGGACTGTAAGTGGCGGCGACCGGGGCGATGATGGGCTCCTCGATACACTGCAAGACACTGCTGTTCCTGAACGTGGCCTCACACACCAGCTCGATGTTCCAGGTCGTGGCTTGACCCTCGCCCTTCTGGAACTCCTGGCCGATGATGAACCAGGTGTCGTTGAGGGACGGGTGCGGGATGACATTGGGATTGATGGTGTGGAAGCGGCCGAAGATGATGTCGAAGTATTTCCCGTCGGGCGTCGACAGGGAGAAGAGCTCGTGGTGGGTGTCTGCCACGGCCGCCGTCGGGACGATGCCCTCGTCCTGCAACACCTTGGCCGCATTCTCGCCCGACAAGATCTTCTGGATGCTCTTCTCGCTCCGCCCGCCGCTCGTGCCTTTCCACCAGCCCCTCAGCGACGCCGACGACTCCCCCAGCTGCTCCTGCCCGCGCCACAGCACCGCGACGATGATGAAGACGAGCAATGCTCCGCCGACGGGCAGCAAGCCCTTCTTGGGCTGGATGAGCATGATGCTCGCAATGTGCAGGAAGCGCGACCTCCAGTATAAGGACCTGCCTCTTCCTCTTCCTCTTCCTCTTCCTCTTCCTCTGCCTCCGCCTTCACCTTCACCACCCTGCCGTGATAGGCTCCGACGGAAGGGTGCAGATTCTTGATAGTTTCCTGGTCCTCGGCAAGCCTTGCTACTACCCGCTAACCATAACCCTCGTCATGCGCCTCCACAACCTAGCTCTCAATCGCTCGCCCAATGATGATGATGATGGATGGTTGAAACCGGACGTCAATGCCCCGATCGCGATTGTGTGGCAAGTGGCTCACTGCTCACATGCCAGAGTCGGGGTTCCCAGGCCCTCGGCATTCACATCCGTATCCCTGCGGCCCTCCATTGTTCGGCGGTGGTCTCTCCATATCGTCTCGCGCACCCCGCGAACTTTGATCCTCCACCATTGCCGCAGTTTCGAAATATCAAGGTATTGAGACAGGAAACCAACGTGAAGGATCGGATGAACGGCTGAACAAGGCCAATCGTCTACAGAGGACTACTGCTCCCATCATGCTATGTGATGTTGTACAATCCACGCGACCCCATCACGATCCGCTATCGCCATCATCCTGGTAACATGCCCAACGCCCCCAATTGTTCATCGCTCGTGCTTATCCGAGTACAGACCCGCCATGCAAAATATTCGTGTCGGAGCATCTCAGAATCGCTTTCACAGACCGCACGATCGATCCGGACCGCTTGCCTTGCGGCCAACCTTGCCTGGAGCCGTGTATGCTCACCGAGGCAGGCCCAGCTTGTACAACCATTGCGCGAACCTGATGCTCGGGTCGTCAATCAGGGTCGTCCCCAGCTCGGCCACCCAGAAGGTGGCGGGGAGCAAGATCAGGTGAGGCAGATAGAAGTTGACTTCCATCGCATACGGCCCCCAATTCGGAAGCGGGAATCGGTTGACCCAGCCTGGGATGGTCATCGCCTGATACTCTCGCGACCATCCCACGGCCGCGTAGACTCGGTCGCCGAGCGTCCACAGCACAGGTCCGTGGCAGAGATAGAACATGTATGATATCCGACCGAGGTACTGGCAGAAGCGGCCCTCGAAGAAGCGCTTCAACCACGGCAAGTGAGGGACCGACACGACCATGAAGATGGCCGCCCAGAAGAGATAGAACCATTTGTAATCGTACACAGCTTGTGGAGCAAGGAACGAGAGGTAGTACCAGCCCGGTGACCCTCGCAATGTCTCAATCTCGTTCGAATGCGACGGGCAGCCGCCGAGGAATATACTGAAGACAAACAAGGTGGTGCAGATCCATGTCTTGTGAGGCTTCAGTCTCTCGAGTATCTCCGGCGTCTTCCCTTCTGCGCAGAGCAGCTCGATCTCGCAGATCATCATGCCCACCGTGAACAGGGCAAAGTGGGCGCCGTCCGCTATCCACATGTAATAGAAGATGAGCCCGGCTTCAGCGACCAGTCGCATCGACTGCGTGAGCCTCGAGAACGCGAGGACGGACGTGTAGATCGAGATGGAACCTTTCATCTCCACCGGGATCGACCAGGTGTGCGGGTTGTATGATGACCATGGGAAGCCACCGGTGCTGAGCAGGAAACTAAAGTTCTTGAACTCGGTGTACCAGTTCCAGATCTCGGCCCGGTAGTTGATCTGAGGCACGAAATCCATCCAGATGCCAAACACGTGCCACATGTGGATGGAGATGAAGGTCGTCACGATGATGGGGATGTACAGTCGGAACCATCGGCGGAACAGCGCTGAGCCCACGTTATCCCCTAATGCGACCAGGTCGCCCGAATGTATCAAGGTCAAGGGCTTCATGGACAGCACGTAGCCGGACAGGACGAAGAAGATGGCCACGGCATAGTGCCCGCCCGTGAAGAAGGTGCGGATGCCGAAGAAGGCGGCCAGGTAGTATTCGCCGTTGTATCCCCATCCGTGCTGCAGGTTGGCCGCCGCGCCCGTCTCGGAATGCGACCACAGCTCATGGTGAAGCCAGTACACCATGAAGGCCGCGAATCCTCGAAGTCCATCCAGATACGCCGTCTTCCGCAGCTTGCCCTGCCTCTTGCCGGTCTTGCCCAAGAAGGACGGTCGCAGGGCCGAGACGATGGTCCCACAGAGATTCCCCAACCCCGACGCCGCACCCTTCGCGCCGTCACTGAGAGACCTGCTCCGCTTGGGCTCGAGGTCGCCATTGAGATGGCCATTCTCCAGCGAATTCTCCCGCTCGGGCAGCTCGTCTTCGCGTCCCATCTCGCTCGCGCAGTGATCTCAGGCAAGCACCATGGTCTGTCTAGCACATGATGATGATGGTCTTCGCTTTCGCCGCGCCGCGCAGGCCAACACTTGTCACGGTTTTAGCCGGATCCCGATCAGACCGGAGCGTGACAGATGGCCGGTCCAGCCAATGACGGCTGACGCGATGCCAAGACGGGGTCGACGACTGTGTCTGATTGAGTTCGGCTCTAAATCGAGCACCTCGGCGTCTGCAGGGGTCGCCTGCAATCCCCAAGCGCCACTCATCATGTCATGGGCCTCTGGTCCCCCGAGCCGCAATGCTGCTGCTGCAAGGCACGGGTGACACCCGACGCTCCAACGGCTCCGTCGATCGTCGCGGCGATGAGCCCGTGGCATCATGAGTCAATACCTTGCTAGTAATAATGATAACATGAATGATCACGGACGATCGCGGGGAGAAGACGTCCGCCCCGAGTGCGCGGAGGGTCTCGACGCTGCTGATGTGCCAGGAGAGCACCATGGGACATGATTGGACGGAGTGGACAGTGGACAGTGGACAGTGGACAGTGGACGGAGGGGCTGAACTGGACGTGTGAACTCACGAGATTCCTCAGGTCCGTGACATGGGCGGGGCCGAGGAGCGGCTCCTGGCTGAAACCCCCCGTCCTTGCACGAAGGAACATGTACGGGGCGTAGGAACATCTTGCGACATGTGCCTGATAACTCTCGACACCACCGTAGCAGAAGCCAGGACTCCCCTCTCGCGACGGCGACACTCGTCCGTGATGGATCGTGAATGCTGTTCACGACGAGACGCGAGAGCGTGACTTGGGTGACGGACTGCATGTGTGGAGTCCCTCGTACGTCCCAGTGCCTCGTCCGTCCTACTTCGTGTTGTGCCGGCTGGGCCGAGGCTCGGTGGCTGATGACATTGATGCTCCGCCTGTTTTCAACCACGCCATTGCTGCAGAAAATAACATACCTGACGCTAGCCCTTCGCTCTGCCGTACTAGTACAGTGCCTATTGAATTTGACCCGGAGTTAGAGAGGGGTACCTCACCAGCCTCAGCTCAGGCTCACCAGAAGTCTAGTCCGGGTGCATGTCGCTAGTAGGTATGGTTCCCGGAGCGCACCAACGAAAGTTACCTCACTTGCTTCTCCCAAACCCCCCGGCCCCCCCAGTACTTGTTGAGCCGCGGTGCGGGCGGGCGGGCGGGCGGGCGTGCAAATTGGCCAGGGGCCCTCCGCCTACTACTAAGACATGATGACCCCCAATTACAAGCATCGCACCCAGCTGGGGTGCCAACTAGCATCCATGCATCCTCATCATCTTGCATGTGTGGATTTCTATGTATCGCGTAGCTTGGGCTACTACTAGCTAGTACGCGCCTGATCTTCCCAGAGACCAATTCTTTTCCACCACCGGGCCCCGTCCTGGTCTCTCGTCCTGTCGACGTCGTCGTGTCCCGTCTCGTCGCGGTCGTACATGCCTCGCCCAACATGAAGCTGGAGACCAAGACCTACAAGGAGTACTTCCCAATAGGCTCACCCGAGCTGCGAAGTCCCGTCACCGTACCCAAACAGGTGAAGCGGACGCTGCCAGGATGCATAGCGCTCGTCGTGCTACTGTTCCTGCTTTCCGGCACATATAGTCGCGGCTCCAGCCTCTGGAGATCCAGAGACCCCAAGTTCCCCCGGAAGATCTGGCAGACCTGGAAAGTCGACCCGCTCGGGTTCGAGGAGAAGGACTCCAATGTGGCCAAAACCTGGTTGCACAAGAACCCCGACTATCGCTACGAGGTCCTGACCGACCTGAACGACCTGGCCTATGTCGAGACCAACTTCGGGCCAAGTGGCCTGAACCGGCTCGACATCGTCTACATGTACCGCGAGCTCACCGCGCGCATCATCAAGGCCGACCTGCTGCGATACATGGTCATGTATGTCGAGGGTGGCGTCTACACCGACATCGATGTCGAGGCACTCAAACCCATCACGAACTTCATCCCCGAGCGATGGGACGAGCGCGATGTGGACATGGTCGTGGGCATCGAGATCGACCAACCCGAGTTTCGCAACCACTCGGTGTTGGGTCAGAAGTGCGAATCCTTCTGCCAATGGACGTTCATGTGCAAACCCCGACTCCCGGTCATGCTCAGTCTGATCGAGAACATCATGCAGTGGCTGAAGAACGTGGCGACGGAGCAAAAGGTCCCCATCTCGGAGATCCAGCTGGATTTCGACCAAGTCATCGGGGGCACCGGACCTTCTGCCTTCACTCGCGCCATCCTGGCCGACATATCCCATCGGACGGGCAAGAAGGTGACGTGGGACGCGTTCCACAACCTGGCCGAGTCGAAGCTGGTCGGTGGGCTTCTCGTTCTCAATGTCGAGGCCTTTGCGGCAGGTCAAGGGCACTCGGACTCGGGCAACCATGATACCAAGCACGCCCTCGTCAAGCACCACTATCACGCGTCCGGCTGGCCCACCGCGCATCCCCGGTACAACCACCCCATGTATGGCGAGGTCGAGAAGTGCAATTGGGTCGCCGAGTGTGTACGCAAATGGGATGAGGATACCGCCGCGTGGTCGGCTCTCAGCACGGAGGAGCAGAACCGGCAAATCGCAATGAAGGAAGCCATGCAGCCGCCACCGCCACCCGAGGACATCCCTGCAGACTTCCCGAATGCTGAGCTACTACCTCCGCCGCCGCCGATGGACATGGACTTCCAACAGATGGACTCTCAGGAAGGTCCACCTCCGCCACCACCGGGGCTGATGTAGAGATGCGACGCAATGGAACGAATTGGATGGCAGTATGAACAGACCCAACACGCCACAGCACGTCAGCTGTATCCCTGCCGCCCGCTCTGGCCGATACCATATGAATCGGCAAGAGTCTCGGGCATCCGGCCTACATACACGCTACGGAGATGGGTCGTCCTGTCTGGCGGACACGGGCAGAAGGGATGACCGAAGCAAGAGAACCTATCGCGCCTGCGGCCGATGGTCAGAGAAAAAGAAAAACAGGCAAGACTCCGGGCCATCAAAGGGGCCGGCAGCTACGACATGTCGGAAGCGAAAGGACTCATGGATACAGGCTGCGTATGCTGGAATTGGTGCACGATCCATCATATCGCAAGGAGGAGGCGCCCGCCACTATCGGCTGGCTTGTTGTTACAGACTGGCGTTTTTGGTAGGGGGAGGGGGACGGGACAGCCAATCAGTGGATTTCATCATCATCATCATCATTTGCATACCCTCATCTTGGCGCAATCCGGGCTGTTTGTTGAGCGCAGCTAGAACTAGTGTGTAAGAATAGTATCATCGTGGAAAGAAATTCATTATTATGATCATGCAAAGCCACTCGAGCAACTCTTTGATCGCTTGCACTCTAGTTCTTTGCGCAAATCAGGATTGCGATAGCTCTGAAAATCGATGGTGCCGGCGCATCATCATCATCATCATGCCCACCCCTTCGTCTGGTTCCGCAATTTCATGATGATGATGATGATGCACACTAGTCCCTAGGTACACGCTGAGATGAACAAGTCCTGACCATCGCTCGCTTGCACAACAACACCCCCCCATGTGGCATGAGCATCTCTTGGCACGCATACAGGCCCACAGCCCTCCATGCAGATCTACAGACTACAGGTAGTCTGTAGTACAGTAGCAAACGAGGCTCGACTTGCGATTCTGCATCGTGCCCCGAGGGGAGCAGGACTCCATCATATGCGGTAATCAGGCCGGGATAATAACAGGCATTTCCGAGTAAAATCATTGGACCAAGAACAAAGTCCGGGTCGCCACGCTCGCTAATGCGCTTATGCTTATGTAGGTATTCTCGGCTAGCAATGGTAATCTGGGAGATTGGTCAATCACCACTGTGTGTGCCGTGTGGTAGACTAGTAGAGCGTCCATGAGAGAGAAAAGGGGATGATTTTTCCATGTCTCAATTCCTATCTCATTTCATTTATGAGCCGGCAACAGCTTTCTTCGCCCCAAACCGCTTGACTGATGAAGCAAGGTTCTGCACTTTGCAGCAGGTACAGGAAGATCACATAAGATACATCCATACAGCACCATGGGGTTCTTCGACGAGGGCCAGGGCGCGCACACGGAGGAGATCAACAGCGCGGACACGGGACGGCGCTCTGCGGGACAGAAGACGAAGCGGCATTGCGCGAGGTTCTGGTGGCTGCACCTCGTCATCTTCGTCGTCGTGGTGCTCGTCGTGGTGCTGCCAGTGTATGTTTAAATCATCAACATGATGAAAAATGGGCAAGAGAGAGACATTTCGTACTAATCAACACCGCCGCCCAATGAGAAAAACAGAATCTACGTCGGCTACCCCAACATCGCGCACCGCGCCATCAAGCACAGCCACCTCACCATCACGCGCCAGAGCAACCTCCAACCCGCCCCCGACGCCCTGACCGTCGACCTCGAGGCGGAACTGCACACCACGTCCCCGCACCACCCGTCGCTCCGACCCTTCAACGCCTCCCTCTACCTCCCCGACCGCCCCGACCGCGCGCTCTATTCCTTCGAGACGCCCGAGACGAGGGCCGCGGACGGCGCGCGCGAGTCCGTCCATCAGCGGGTGACGCTCCGGCACCCGGAGGCGTTCGCCGACTTCTCGACGCAGCTGCTGCTCAACGAGAGTCTGACTTTGTACCTGCGCGGCCACGGACGGTTGAAGCAGGGGGGTCTGCCCACGACCGAGGTCGAGTGGGACCAGGAGATTCACATCCGAGGTATGTTTCGTGTCCACATGGCTGGTGTGCCGTCTCTGCCGTGCGCCGTTGTCTGTTGCCCGCCTGACCGTTCGCGCTATACACATGTCTATGATGATCAGCACCCTCATCGCTAACGTCATGCTTGTTGTCATTGTTAGGTCTGAATAAACTGGCCGGGATCGCCGTGACCAACTTCTCGCTGTTGGGAACGGCCGACGCCAACGGCACGAACGCGGTCGGTCGAGTCTGGGTGAACAACCCCAGCGTCCTGACCGTGGAGATCGGAGATCTGGTCCAGAACAACTACGTCGACGGGGTCTTCATCGCCAACACGACGATCCCGGATCTGCTGCTCAGGCCGGGGAACAACTCGTACCCCATCTACTTCACCAGCAACGAGACGGCGGTCGCCTCGCTGGTCACGTCGACCTATCGCTGTGGTCAGCTGCCCGTGGAGATCGTGACCGATTATGCCAGCTACAACGGGACGAGGGTGCCGTGGTTGACGACCTCCATGAAGGCGACCAACTTCTCGACGACCGTCGACATCTCGCAAGCGCTCACCAAAGCCGGCTTGGACGCCATTCTCGGCGATGACTGTTAGCACGTCCGCGACAGCGACGTCCGAGCTGCTGTTCTACGAATGTCCGAATACTGCCGGGGTAAGGCGGCTGCCGGGCTTCCGATACGCCAGAGCCTACATAAGCTATAGATACAGGCTGGGACTCGTTCGGCACGCCCTCGAACCAGTCCAGACGCCGAGCAGCTCGGCTCATCCTTTGGAAACAAACATCTGCAATCTTGCGCAGTGTAAGCTTCGATGCGCGCAGCGTCAGACTTCATGCTCGATATCCTTCACCCTTGGGACCTTGTTGAGATTCAAGCCACAGAACGCAGCGACTTTCTCGATCTGTAGATGCAGTCAGCACAGCGTCGCGTCAGGCTGACGAACGAAGGAGTCATACGCATTGCTGGATCAATTCAACATCCTCCTGGCTCACACCGATCCTCCTCGTGCCTCGCAGATGCCACCCAGTCTCGCGCCTCAGGTTCTGGATCATGATCCCGGAGAGCACGACGAGCTCGGTGTCGATCCCATCCAGGATGGAGTGGTCGGAGAGGTACAAGCCATACGTGATCTCCATGGATAGCCATTCTAGTCGAGAGTCAATAGTCAGGTAGTTGAAGCCAGTCCCAGGGGTGATTAGAGAGACATACTAAAGTCTCTGTGAGCCGCAAAGGGGCCCTTTGCGTCTTCGGTCGGGACGTCCTGCTTGTAGATCTGCGCCAGCCACTCCGCACCCCGTCGACGATTCTCCGGCCCCGACTGCCAATGTTCCCTAATCATCATAAACCCGTATGAGTATAAAAAAAACACCCCCAACCTGAGTGAGCAGATGCCGGCGAGCCCCCGACTCACCTCGAGAACGAGTAGTCCCTGTCCTCCTCGCTCTCGACCTCAGCCATCTGCATGACCGCCTCGAGCGGCCTCGGCACGCCCACGACCGCCACCAGCTTGACCAACGCCTCCCTCAGCCGCCGGACCAGGGCCCGGCGCTGCTCTGGCGAGCGGTACTCGGGCTTCGTGGAGACCAGGTAGAGGTAGAGGTGCTTTGCGAACTCGGCGTGTCCACCTCCCGTGATGGCGGCGATCCGCAGGGGGCAAGGATGTCAGCCGGGGTTCGTCATCATCATCATCATCATCATCATCATCATCATCATCATCACCCGGTGCCAATATGCCCTGAGATGTGTGTGTGTGTGTGTGTGTGTTCTTGAATTTACCGTGAGGATCTGCCATTTCTCAGGCCCCAAGGTGGTGCCGGGGAACTGCTGCTCGAGGGTTTGGAAGAGCTGGATGGCTTCCTCTGGGGTCCGCTCGGTCGTCGCCATGGTTTTCGGGATTGCTGGTGCTCGGTGGGGGAGGGAGAGGGAGTCAAGTCTTTTTTTCCTTTCCGTTTCATGCCGTGGGGGGCTGTCATGCTTGCTTGGCTGACAGGTAGGTGTGGAGACACTCGCTCCGCAGCACACCTCACTTCAGCCTGCATGTGTCCGTGATGGTGATACAGAGGCATGTTACAGGATCTGCACTTCTCCGCACAGCTCATGCTAGGGAGAGTCTTCACACATTCAAAACGGTACCTACACTCGTACCTGACACGAACTTCACGGCAAATGGCGGGAGACCAGGGACCTTATTATTATGGATGCGCGAGGCGTGACCTTGGAAAAGTACGAACATGTGTATCGATACGGAGCGGACCCTCCATCCTCGAGCGGTCCCTGCATGAGCCGGCTGGCGACATGTGTGATCCTTGTCCGCACGTTGTGGTAACGTCCTCACTCTCAGACGCGCTGGTGCGGGGGGCGGCCAGACCCACTCCATGGAATTTCTCCCCATTTTTCAGACAGGACAAGATATAATTTTGACTTCGGGGTGATCAGCAAATCATCGTTCCGGACGATGGTTCAATGCAGCTTTAGCTCACTTGGGAGAGCGCCAGACTGAAGTTCACTTCGGTTCGAATAGAAGCATTCTGTGCGGGATCTGGAGGTACTGTGGTATGTACTGAATGATAGTCCCCTGGTGAACGTTCATGTGCTCACCCTTCCCCAGTTCGATCCACAGAAGCTGCAAGAGCTTTCTTTTTACATCCCTTTGATGATATCGAAGGTGGAGAGGGTCGAGAGAACTCGGGGAGGTATATCAAAGCCACCACATGCGTCGTTTACCACGTATCAACGCCGATGTACACATGGCCGGAAGCAATGGGAGGGCATTCTGTTTTATTACAAGCAAGCAATTATGCACATTCATCTCGTAGAGTTATGTCCATCGATATGTCGAGCTCGGAGTGCACAGCATAGATCCCATTTTACCGGTTGAATCAACCAGAACAAGCCGGCATTTCCAATTCGTCTTTTTCCTTCTTTTCTTTTTAGAGAAATGAAAGCCAGGACCATTTATTCTGCGGTCCGGCGGACATGACACCGAGCCGTACTTGATCAGGCGCGGCTGATCAGTACCGCTACGTCCCTGTGCGAAGGAAGCCTGGATCTATCTCATCGGAAGGCAGAAGCGAACGGGATCACAAGCCGGATGCTCGAAACCGCTGGGAGGGGTGCGAGTTACGTCCAGCTTCCTGCAGATAGAGGGAGTCCGGGCGGCTATTTGATGACAAGCATAGCTCTCGACTCCGTACCCCCTATAGGTTGTCCAGGCCCACTCGACTCAGTATGACCGTACATGGAGGCCAGCTGTGGACATGTGCGGCTGCTGAAGAGGTGAAGTCGAGGCCGTGTTCCAAAGGGCAAGCCGTGCCTTCCCTATATGGAGGGTGATGAGTAGACGACAGATCTGCCAGAAGCATGAAGCGACTTTACTCACGACTCAGACCAACGAGACCGTGTGGATCACGTTGACCAGAGTCATCATGAAGTATCCATTTCCGAGCACCAGATTGAACACCCCAATCGGACTGTTGCCTGATCCTTGACTGACCTGATCATCACCTTTGAATTCCACTCACCCTCCCCTCAACAGCGCCACCAAGCCTTCTCCCAGATCCTCCAAACATTCCGCCGCAACATCACGCACCTCCATACCGACCCGCTGCCCACCCTCAGGCTCCTCCGGCTCCATCCAAAGTCTCGCCTCCTCCGCTCGACCAAATAAAACACACACACACACACACACACACACACACAGCCATGCCTACCGTCCCAGCCTGATCCACAAGAACCAACACCCCATCAACTCCAACACTCCACCTCATCCCCCCACTCGAGAAGGAACCCCCCCATCTGCGCGACCTTTGCCCACCTCGTCAACCCGCCCACGCACGCACGCTCCCCTCCAAGGCAAAGTGCCAAAACGGCCCAACAAAAAGCCTCGACCACACTCCCACCCCCTTCCACCACTCACACCACTCACCCATCAATCCGCAATCAATCAAGCCCTGCCCCCAAACAAAAACCCACACCACCAAAAAAAAAAAAAAAGCCCATACAGACCAGATCTCAAATCCCGACCCAGCCCTGAAGAACTCAACAACCGGAAACAAACCCTTACCTCTCACCCTCCAACCTGAAACCCACCCTAAGCTCCAAAGCCCCCAAGATATCTCAAACAGTCCCAGCTCCGCAGGGTTCGTTCGTTCGTTCGCCCGCACCCGGCCGCAAAAAAACAAGAACAGAACAGCCCTCATCCCTGCCCATCCCCCCCCCCCGGCGCAGCAGTGCTGTACTGTACTTCCAAGGACCTTCCCAGCCCAGGCGAGAACGAAGACGATATCGAGCACCTCACTGCGGACTTACTACCTCGCCCCCCTTCCCCCCGGGCCGGGGCCAGAAAACGCACGCGAAAGTCGTCCGCTTTCACGCCGCACATAAGACTGTTACCACGAAAATTATGGGCAGACACACGTCAGTGGGGGGGGGGGGGGGGGGAAGGAAAAAAGGGCCTCCTGGCGGCACACGATCCTAAGAAAAAAGAGAAATCCTTTCCGAGCCCCAAAAAAAGTGGACGAAGATACATTAATAAAAGCTTCCCTCACTGATTTTCTCCTCTAGTCCTATATCCAAAAGGAAACACTACGATGACAAGACTTACTACTACTATGCCTACAAAGACACATAGGGGACTCTGCGCTGCGCAATACAAAAAAAACATACAGTGGTATCGAGATTCGGTGCTCAAAAAAAAAACAACCATCCGCGCGCGCCATGTCCCTCCCTTTTTGCTCCAAATTCCCTACGCCTATCTGATCTTGCTACAACTCTCCATCTCCATCTTTTCTACTCTTCCTTTCCTTCCAGCCGATGACTGCAGCTAGCCCTGACTAGCGAACCCCCGGCTGTGATTTGGCGTGCCTCGCGACGACGGGGGCAGATGCTGAACCGGCGGCGCACTTATTCCCACACACACCGAGTCAGCGAGCCTGCATGCAGCGATCAAGAACAAGTCAGGTTGAAGAAGAGGATAAACTATGCTCGTGGATATAATCTATACTCCTGTCCGTGAAGAGGTAGGGTGGTGGAGCTTAGTTGTACCCATTCATCGTCATCCTGTGGCTCTGCCTGCTCAGTTCGCGGTCTGCGCTCGGGCTGATGGGTCGGCTGCCCTGTCCATGCGCCGCGCTGCTCTCCTTCAGCGCCAGCAGTTGCTTCGCGCGGAAGCTCTCGTAGTGGATCTGGCTCGTGGTCTCGATCAGGTCCTGCAGGTGGGTGCGGGTGAGGAAGTCGCGCAGGTAGACGAATTCGCAGTGGCGCTCGTCCTCGACGTTGATGGTGCCCCAGCGATTTTGGCGGCCGCGCACGGTCTTACCGGCGACGTTGATGTTGCGCTCGGAGCCGACGACTGCGAAGGGGATGATGGACTGGAAAGCAGGCGTTAGCGGTCTCGAGCCGCAATCGTATGATAGTATTCTCACCTTGATCTGAGCGTTCATAGCAGCCTCCTCACTGTCATACTCCTCATTCTCGTACGGGTACATCCTGATGTTGTGGAAGGCAAACTCCTCCTTTATGCGATCCTTGAACAGCTGCCTCTCCTCCAAGGTAAGACCATCGGCCTTGGCAATCACAGGCACCACGTTCACCGTCTCGCTCAGCTTCTTCAACACGACAATATCAATGGGCTTCAGCGCATGACCCGTCGGGCTGATGAAGTACAGACAGCAGTGGATCCTGGTGTCTTGAATGTACCTCTCTCGCTGCGCCGTCAACTCTTTGCGCAGGTAGGCGCTGTGCTGGTCCTTGATGTACTTGACGATGGGATCCCAGCAACGGTCGTTGTTGACCAGGTCGCCGTAGCCGGGAGTGTCGACGATGTTGAGGCGGAGGCGCACGCCGTTCTCCTCGATCACGTGGGAGACGACCTGGATCTCGGTGGTCTGGCGGATGGGCTCGGTGGGGGCGAGGCGGCCCTTGGAGTCGACGAGGTGCGAGGCGAAGATGGTGTTGATCAGGGTGCTCTTGCCGAGGCCGGTTTGTCCTGTGCGAGACAGAAGGGTCAGCCATGATATAGATCCAGGCGCGCATGGTCTGGGAGTCGTGTACGTACCAACGCAGATAACATTGAACTGGAAGCCACGCTTGAGCAGCTTCTTCTCGATCTGGTTCGTGATGCTGTCGAAGCCGACGTGGCTCTTGGGGAACACCGAAGGCTGCGAGTTGAGCGCGGCGGCCGCCATGGTGGGTGGGAGAAGATGGATGGGGGGTGAACGATCGACGGTCAACTCGAAGGATTGACTAAGCAAAGAAGCCTCCGAAGAGTAAGAAAGACGAAGTTGATGAGGGGAGATGGTGTGGTTGCGCGTCGACAGTTTGGTAGAAGCTGGGACCCTGTCGAGTGCGGAAAGGGGATCGATTAATTTGATTTGGGGAAGGTGCGACTTGCGACTTGCGACCAATGGCAAGCGGAGGGAGCGGCCGCCCGACCGAAGAAGTCGACGACGAGAGGATACATGGAATGACACCCAACTGTTTCCTCCAAATCACCACAGACCAACCAACATGGCAGCCATCCGCACACCCTCCGCCTCCTTCCTCGCCGCCTTCCTCCCCGTCGCCCGCGCAACGCTCTTCCCACCCACCACCTCCCCCATCATCCTCCGAAGAATACCACTCCTGCAGCAACTACGAACCATCCCCCTCCTCCCCGCCGCGCTCCTTCCCATCCCATCACTACTCGGCCAACTATGGGAAGGCATCCTCAAGGCCGTCCCCAAAAAGAAGACCTCGCACATGAAGAAGCGCCATCGGCAGATGGCAGGCAAAGCGCTCAAGGACGTGACGGCGCTGAACAAGTGTAGCGCGTGTGGGCGGACGAAGAGGGCGCATGTGCTGTGTCCGTATTGTGTGCAGAGTGAGTCTCCATGGTGTTGGGAAGGGTTGAGGAACGCTCGATGGCTAATGATTACACATAGATGTCAAGCGCTGGTTTGGGACGGGCTTCGCGTCCAAGGAGGAGTTGGATGCCAAGAGGGATGAGCGTTACGAGAAGTGGGCTGCGGAGCGAAGATTGAGGGGACTGCCGGAATTGACAAGAGAAGAGCTGGAGAAGCAGCGGAAAGCCATCATTTAGAGGTGGACTCTTTACTCAGCGGCTGTGCTATGACCAGCACTATGGGCGTGAAGGTTTCTGCACATTGACGGCGTCCACATGTACAGCAAGTTTATCACACGACGACAGGTCAATAACAGATCCGACCACGACTACCATATTCAGCCAGCACTGCCATTCAATCGGCCACCCTCCGCAGCACTCACCCGACAGGTCTCACTCGGTTGACCAAAACTCCCTCCATAAACCCCAACCTCCCACCTCATACTTCTTGCCTCATAAACCCCCATCCTGACATTGAGCGGAAGTATTGAGAACATGCCTGAGTACTTACCCCATGAGTGACGAGGACTCTCATATGGTACGTGCAAGACATGCCTCTTAGCTGCTCTTTCTCCAAATGAGCGATGAGTCGATGAACATTGCAGCATTGATGAAGTTTGAGCAAGCATTCGCGAGGCGGGCCATGCATTGCGTCAGTACGTACTGGACCAGAGCACATGTTTGAAGGCAGTGGCTGCACCCAGGGCTTACTTGTGCCCCCTAGCAGCCGATGTGGGTCTCGCTCGGATGCATGTAGAACGCTTTTTGCTGAGCAACGATCCACCTATCAAGGAGGCGGCTCGAGCTGGTCTTCTGTCGAATGCGCCGAGGGTGAGGGAGCTCCTTCGTGTTTGCCAGCTTCTGCAAGTCGGACGTCTGCAGCACCGACTTCACTTTTTTGTTACCGTGCGATTCACCAGTCCTATTGCTACGGACTGGCAACCAGGTCATCATCTCGCCATCCGAAATCCAGATTCCTTCTTCACGACATTGCCCACACGACTCAATCATGACCGCAAACCTGGTTCGATCAGCGTGCCTCAAAGTCCTGCACCTGCCCACCCGGTTCCATAGCCTCACCATACATGCCCGGTGATCCCACGTGCGTAGCAGATGCCAAGCCTCTCCCACTGTCCACCGAGCCTCTCCCGCATGACAACGGGCCAGGGACTCTCCCCAGCACCGCAAGCACATCTCCCTGCTTCATGATTCTTGGACCTAAGCCGAGATGATCTTCTTCCGTGATGAAGAAGCACCGCTGCAAGTATGCGTCGCAGCTGGCTTATCTCCACCGGCCAGCATTTCTGATACCATCGTCGACAACCTCGCCTGCGGTAAGCATGACAGCGATCTCGTACGTCTTGGGCGGAAATGCATTCCGTTTGGCGGTGTGATCTGTGAACTCTGTAAATCCGCTGAGATCCAAAGCGGTTGCAGGCAGGCGCTCAGCATTGTATCCTACAATCAGGGTCTCAGAAACGGCATTGATGGCTCGACTAACAGTATTGTACCACTCATGGAGAGCCACCGGGTCGATGATTCTATCGAACTTGGTCGGCGCAGGGAGGAAGAGGCGTTTATGCTTCAGCCAATTGCCAACATCGAAGACATCGCTCAGCGAAGATCTCCTCAGTCACAAGCTCGATCAAGGCTTTCTTATCTTTTGCTTCACGCCTAATATCTTTCAAGATCAATTTGATCAGCTCCACCGCTCTCCGCGAGTCCTCCCCGGCATCATCTTCGCCTAGATCAGCTAAATTCTGTACTCCTTGGCGATACACATCATCCATCATGGCGACCTGCTGGCTCCGCTCGGCATCATTCGCTTGGTTGATACAGATACAGTCCAGCCACACGACGCGAACTTTGTCGGGCAGGCGCAGACGTTTGAGAGCGTGTAGACCGCCATGTGGCACATTGACGGAAATACCATCGATCAAGGCCGTTTCGCCGACGGAGTCGGCCCAGCGACAGGAAGTGGTCTCATGTTTCGGCTTTCGCCAGCCTCCTAAGGACGCGTGGGTTAGTCACCCTTTTACATTGTCGCTTCTGGTCCCAATTTCGAGTGTCAGCAATCGTATCTGCTTTGCCTTCGTGTCGAGCGGCTTATAAAGCGTCTTGACGGACGATTGCTGCTTGAGGCACTCTAGCCCGACAGTGCCTATGGCGATGTCTGGTAAGGAAAAAGCAAAGCTTTAGCTGCAAGACCACCACCAGGGTGCTAGACCTGAGGCTATCGACAATCCTTGTCGTCATCGGGGCCTGCGTGCAGCGTGATCTTAGCTGTGTTGGGCATGAGAACTCATCAGCATTTCCGCCGAAGCCGAGCCCGAGCGGTGCAGCTGCCTGCCGCTCCGTCCTCCGACCTCATCAAACCACATTACTGTGAACGACATCGTATCGCGTCTACATGGCCAAGAAAGAGTTTGGTGCTCTAACCCACTTCAACAAATTGTCCTCGTGCCCCACTGCCAAACACATCCCACCACGAGCGATGTCGGATCTCGTCTCCCAAATTTGACGTCGCACCAGCAAGATGGAGCATCTCCATCCATCGGTCCAACGCAGGGTCTTGACGAGCGCCGCCAATGAGGCCACGCGATAAGCTTATCTTATTCGATCGCACTAAGTACCCTTCATGCTGCCTCCGCCAGAAGAAGTCGATGCCTCCAGACTCCTGATGCTTTCACTGGACCACACCTCGGCGGCGCCAGGCTGTACGAGACTCCGAGACTGCAGCTGGAACAGCGATGAACGGACGCAATGGTAGGGAAGAGCTTGCATGACGTGTGCGCACGTACTGCTTTTTCGGAGCTCATGGCGAGGTAGGCGCGTTGCTCGTGTGGTATGATGACGGCAAGTATTTACATTCTGTTTACCCATCTCTCTTCTCTCCAAACCTTCAACTCCTCTCTCACGTTCACCCTTTTGAGGTACCCAGACTACAGACTATCCAGACAACAGCAGAAAACATGTCCAACCTTCCATCTGAGCCCGAGTTCGAGCAGGCGTACAAGGGTGAGTGACAATGATCAAGGCGTTGAGATGCCAAAAAGTCTTACTGACGAGCTTCCTAGAGCTCGCCTCTACCCTCGAGAACAGCTCGCTCTTTGAGAAATACCCAGAGTACAAGAAGGCCCTCCAAGTCTCCGCAATCCCAGAGCGCGTGATCCAGTTCCGTGTCACTTGGGAGGATGACAAAGGTCAGGTTCAGGTTAACCGTGGATTCCGTGTGCAGTTCAACAGCGCTCTTGGGCCATACAAGGGCGGTCTCCGATTCCACCCAACCGTCAACCTTTCAGTCCTGAAGTTCTTGGGTTTCGAGCAGATCTTCAAGAATGCTCTGACAGGCTGTGAGTGTCAATAAAGATTTCGGATCAGATGGCGAGGCTAACACGGACAGTGAACATGGGTGGTGGCAAAGGTGGTGCCGACTTCGACCCCAAGGGCAAGTCTGACAACGAGATCAGGAAATTCTGTGTTGCCTTCATGCGTGAGCTGAACAAGCACATTGGCGCAGACACAGACGTGCCGGCTGGTGACATTGGTGTCTCTCCACGTGAGATTGGGTGGATGTTCGGTGCCTATCGTGCAGAGAAGAACAGGTGGGAGGGTGTTCTTACTGGCAAAGGTGGCAACTGGGGTGGCTCTCTGATCCGCCCAGAAGCCACTGGTTATGGCGTCGTCTACTACGTCCAGCACATGATCGAGTACGCTAGTGGCGGCAAGGAGTCGTTCAAGGGCAAGAAGGTCGCCATTTCCGGATCCGGTAATGTGGCCCAATACGCTGCTCTCAAGGCCATTGAGCTTGGTGCTACAATCATCTCTCTCTCTGACTCTAAGGGCTCCCTGGTGGCGAGCGGCGAGGAGGGATTCTCGCCAGCACTCATCAACACCATCGCAGATCTGAAGGTCAAACGAAAGGCGCTTTCCGAAATTGCTGAAAGCCAGGATGTCAAGAGCAAGTTCAAATACATTGACGGTGCTCGCCCCTGGACACACGTGCCGAAGGTGGACATTGCCCTGCCCTCGGCGACACAGAACGAGGTTTCTGGCGAGGAAGCCGAGGCCCTCGTGAAGGCTGGTGCTAAGTTCATTGCTGAAGGCTCAAACATGGGCTGCACACAAGAGGCCATTGATGTATTTGAAAAGGCACGCAGGGAGAAGAAGGGCGAGGCCATCTGGTACGCCCCGGGCAAGGCTGCCAACGCCGGTGGTGTGGCAGTGTCTGGACTGGAGATGGCGCAGAACAGCCAAAGGCTCAAGTGGACTTCCGAGGAAGTCGACGAGAAGCTCCAGGGCATCATGAAGAACTGCTTTGACAACTGTCTCAACACTGCCAAGGAGTTCGTGCCATCGCAGGAGGGCGAGTACCCATCGTTGGTTGCGGGCGGTAACATTGCTGGGTTCAGCAAGGTTGCTGCAGCCATGCGGGACCAGGGTGATTGGTGGTGAATGGTCAGTGTGCTGTAGCCAGTTCGGTCGCGGAGCTTTCACTTGTACAGCTTTGATATACACGTGTTGTGGGTAGCAATGAGACATCGACCATGCGCTTACGGACACGATCCGATGAAAACGCGTTGTGGGTGCTCGACCGACCACGCTGAAGCCGTGTTGACACTTTGCTGCACGCCGATGTCTCGAATATCGAGTATCTCACTATGGGAGGTTTCCTCATCAGTAGAGTGCACGAGAGCTATCGTCGTGCTGCGATTCCTCCTCAGCTGAACCTAGCCTCGGATGTGGGGGAATTGTGACTGGAGCTCTCCATGCCATCACTCACGGCTGACCTTTCGCCCCTCAAACAGTCTTCCAGTTCCGCGTTTCAGAGCTCTAGAGGCTGTGTCACCGTGCGGAAAGCTCAATTTGTGCCCGCGCGATCCCAATGGCATCAATAACGACCCAGCTCCGACCGTCAGCCCGAGCTGCGCAGCTCAGCACACTCCTCGCTCTACCTCCATCTCTACGCGCCTCAGCCTTCATTGCTCAGCAGTCAAGATGGCAGTCCACCACGATCTCAAAGCCGAATCATCCGAAGACCGCGCTCTTCTTTCCTGGTCAAGGTGTCCAACGTGTGGGCATGACGACAGATTGGCTAGAAGCGTTCCCACGAACTGTCAGGCCGATGCTGGAAGAGGTGGATGAGACGCTCAAGTTTCCACTGAGCAAAATCATCGCGGATGGACCAAATAGCAAGCTTACTGCTACCGAAAACGCACAGCCGGCTATCATGGCCACGAGCATCATCATCTTGAGGGTGCTTGAGCAAGAGTTTGGTTTCAAGACGAATGAGAGGGTAGATCTGACGCTGGGCCATTCGTTGGGAGAGTTTGCTGCTTTGGTAGCAGCTGGCTATGTGCGATATGGCGATTCACTCCGTCTGGTCCGTAAAAGAGCCGAGGTCATGGCGCGTTGCTCGAAAGAGGTTGGGGAGGAAGTCGGCATGGTGGCGTTGGTATGCGAGGCCGACCACTTGGCTTCTATGGTCGATGCGATCCACGAGTTTCTCGGACATCATGGAGAAGGATCAAAAGCTGACTCTGGGTTTGACCACGACCTGCCTGCCGTACAACAAGTGCTTATTGCGAATGTCAACTCAAAAAACCAGATCGTGTTGTCCGGCAGTATCAAGCGAATCAGCGAGCTACTGACCCACCTGAGGCAATTCGGTGGTCATGACCCGCGAGCGGTCAGGCTGAAGAGCGATTCTCCTTTCCATAGTCCGCTGATGAGACCTGCAGCCGAGCTTATGAAGAAACTTCTCGATCAGTCATCTAATGTCGAGAAGGACGCAGAGCTGGTGATCTGGCCCGGCGTGATGCCTTGCGTGTCCAATGTCTCGGCACGACCGTTCGAGAGTAAGCAGCAGCTGAAGGACCTCTGGGCAAGGCAATGCGTTGAGACAGTGCTGTGGCATGACAGCATTATCTATCTGCACAAGGATGAGAAGGTGAAGCGATGGATCGGCATTGGTCCTGGCAAGGTTGGTAGGAATCTGGTTGGCAAAGAGGTGGGGATGAAGGGCGCTGTGAAAGGAGGTGGTGTCTGGGGCATCAGCGATCCGAAGGAAGTTGAGGCAACTCTGAAAGATCTGGACAAGACCGAGCATGCTGGAGAAGATGATTGAGCCATAAGTGAGGTAATTTGTCCAGTATGAATGACCTCATGTTTTGTGGTTGCAAGATTGCCTCTGAGCGAGAAACTTCACGCACACCTGCAGACCAGAGACATGCTCCAGCTGCGCGAGCTTGTTCTTGAATCATCGAGCGAAATCATATGCTGGGCGTACGAAGCGTTACTTCGCGCACTTGATATCACATGTGGTGGTCTTAATAGAGAAGGTGGACCATGTGTTGCCACGAGCTCGCTCTTTCCTTTCTCAGTGACCCGAAATGTACCGATTGGGACTCGCCTAGTTTCCGTTCTGTAAACCAACATCAACAACATTGATCGACATCGAAATCGCCGGCAGCATCACGCAAATATCTTTCGCTCTCAGGAGCGTGCGCCGACAAGATGGCGGACGAAGTGGCCCTTATGTTACTGAACCTTGGTACTGAGCGCCGTGAGCTACTCTCCGCGCAGGACACAGACAAGAAAGGCCGACCCATCGACCGTGATAGCCGCACAGAGGCAGCCATTGAGGCAGAGCGTGAAGAGCGACAGGCTCGTCTGAGGCAGGCCGCAAATAGTGCCGACGAGCGTACAAGAGCCCTGGGAGCTTGGAACAGTCAGTATCAACCTTGCCCTCCCACGCATTGACAGAGACTGATTCAGACAGATCCGGCCAGTTTCACCCGCGACCCCTTTGCAGAAAATCAACCCGACTGGCACGGCGGTCAGGGCCACCGTCTGCCGCGTGGCCACGCGCGAACATACGATAGCAGCACCGAGGAGCTGGAGAATCGAGTAGGCGAGGAGCGGCGTCTATACCTGCAAGAGAGGCCACCCAATTACTCTACCGCATCGGGCCCGGCTGCAGGAGGATATAGCCCGTCTTCTCGCACGCCGCGCGTGATATCCGGTGGTCCTCCCGCTAATCGTAAGCATCTCTGGGAGTTATTGATGGCAGCGCCACAACTAACATGTGCTCAGGAGGTCTGAGTGGTCGGGGCCGTGTGCCTCCATCTAGACCAAACACCACTCGTGCACCGTCTCCACGTCGCGCCGGAACAGTTCGCTTCATTGCTGACCAGCGCGTCGAAGCTACTCGGCCAGCAGCTCGCGTGGCGCAAAATCAGGTTGCTTACATCCGAGCAGCTGCAGCTTCAGCAGCAGGAACAGCGCCACTTCGAGCTGCGTCCAGCACTGCGCAGGCGGCGGGCACAATTGCGAGGACCCAGTCTGTAGCATCACCTTCTCACCTTGGCAGCCTCTCAGCATCATCTCCACCTGATCAACCAGGTCGGAACATCTCTAACCCATCTTCTACTCCGCCATCTCGTTCTGCTTTCACGACAAGCAGCGGACTTCGCAGCTCGTCTGCACCTGGCACAACAGAACTGGGCCCCACGTCGGGAGTGACTGTAGCAACAGTGCAGGCCAAATACTACGCGGCCAACCCAGGTGGAGAATCCGACTTGTACCACGCAAAATACCCAGATCGTGTACAGTACTTGCGCGCGGCGCGTGAGCAGTTGATCAAGGAGGCGTGCAACCACGCCAAACGCCCCAACTCGGTCGACGCTTCCGATTATCTTAAGCAGCATAAAGATCGGAAGTGGATATTTGAGGGTGTTTGCAGAGCGAAGGAGATGGTGGAGAGCAAGACCGCTGCCGAGGTCGACGAGTATTATGCAAAACACCCCGACGAAGAGGATTTCTGCACGGCGGTGAGGCTCTGTGTTAGAGATGGCCTCTACGAACGCAGTCAGAATGTCGGCGCGCGTGCTGTAACCTCTGCAAATGGTTGGCCGCCACATATGCAGTCCTCTCAGGCTTCTGGAGCTCCAGCTTCGCAGCAAGGAGCAGCAGCAGCAGCAGCAGCAGCAACGATTTCTCCACATTTACGGTACGCATCGACCGCAGGAAATCAAGTCAGACCCTCTGCAGAACTGCCGGCTAATAAGCCAAAGGGCGCTCTCGTCGCAACCTGGATCAGTGCCGTCGGCAGAGAACTGTTCAAGAAGCGCTTTGAGCTGGATGCCGCTGTCAACGTCATGGTGAATTTCAACATCCTAGACCCTTTCGCCAGTCCTCTAGATCTCATTGCTCAGATGGAAAGATTGGCCAAGGCTATGCAAGGCACCGGCTCCCACTTGGCCGCTTCAGTGGCATCGATTGCTGCCATGTCTAGTCCAGGATCGAGATCTGTCGCCTCTGCCGGCACGAGGATACCACAACCTCCGCGCCAGGATTATCTTGTCCACCAGAGTCCCGATGGGCTCTATGACAGCGATTGAGCTGTATGGTACACCATACGGGTCTCGGCTAGATCGCTTCCGGAGTCGAAGCTCCTGATGTGTGAAGACTGAAGTCTCCCTGCCAGCTTTCAGAAGTACGACTGTACGAGCTCTCGGAGCGACTATCGATGGAGGTTCAGCAAGACTTAATGGCTCAATCTACGTGCGTCCATCCACAATGCGACGTGCCCAGTGTGATGCAGTTCAGTATGTACCTAGTGGAAAACGCGTCCAGCCACGCGAACTCTAGATATTATCTGGCGCTTGCATCGATAAGTAGCTCATACTGCGAACCGGCGAACGCGCCTGGCTTGTATAAGCGTGCATAGCGTTACGAGAAGATCAACCTGATGGTTGCTCCGCTGAAATGAGACCGAAAACTGTGACTCGTGATCCACGGTACTATGTAGCAGCCGAACCAGCAGTGATTGGAAGGTTTCGCCTTCCACTAGAGTCCGTCGCGTCGTGGCGAGTACCTATGGGTTATTTAGAGCGTGCAGCCCAGCCCATGACTCTCTACGGATGCACGGTGTTTCGTCTGGCAGACCTGGGCCCGTTGACTGATATTACGGTGTGTCAAGGGGCAGAGAGAAGACTGGAAGTTCGGCATCAACCTCCAACTGTCGGCATGTCTATTGATCCGAGCGTGTCCCCGTTTAAGCTTTCTCTGAAACGCGAGTTCGACGCGGACATGCAACCGCCACAGCAGCTGACAAGATACATTTAGACCAATAGTGGAAGATGTCAAGAATGACGGACGGACCCTATCCGAAGGCCATCGCTGCGCGTATATCAAGCGCGATCCAAAAGCATCCGGACCCGGCCGAGCTCACACGATTGTTTGAAGACATAGCAGGGCTATTGGAAACCCCAAGCAATGGACCAGCTACGAAGAAGAGGAAGCTCGCGGACAGCATCGAGCAGTCGGACGGCGCAGCTCCATCCTCGAGCACTGTCGGGATTTCCAACCCGGTGACAGCATTTGAGTGCAAAGATGTCAGCTTCCAGATTCCAGCACGGAAGAAATTGAGGCTCGCAATAGTGGTTGAGCAGAGCGATGCCAGGAAACAGGAGATCAGGTTGTTTAACCAGCTGAATGGCGATCTGGAATATTCGTTGGATGCCTCGAGTATTGACCAAGCTTTCTGCCTGCCAGTCCCGGAAAAGCAGCAGAGGCAGTGGAATTTTGTGCTTTTCCCAAAGGTAGGAGCTGTCAGTGCGGGCGGGACGCCCGCTGACCAGGTGGTCTTTACCATGAGCGAGACTGCCCCAACTGGGGCCACGGCGGCTGCCCAGGCGGCAAGCGAGACCGATACGTTCGTCACTGTGACGGAGCGAGAGTTGAACCGAGTCCTATATCACCAAGGCAAGAAGGTAGTGATCCCGAGGGAGAGCGAGTTTGCCAGCAGTATTGTGCAGGCGCATCGTAAGGGTGAGAAGGCGTACCATGTCAAGGCGCACAGAGGGAGCAAGGAAGGTAAGCTGAATCCCTCGGAATCCGTTTGACTTGCGTAGGCTCATGGGATTGCTTTGAAGGCTATCTCTTCTTCCTCCAAAACGGCATAATCTTTGGCTTCAAAAAGCCGCTCGCCTTCTTCCCGTTTTCGGCTATAGAGTCGATAAGCTACACATCAGTGCTACAGCGCACATTCAATCTGGTCATATCAACACAGGACGCTGAAGGAAATAGCGGCAAGGAGGATGAATTCAGTATGCTGGACCAAGCGGACTTCGCAGGCATAGATGAGTATGTCAAGCGACATGGGCTCAATGATGCTTCGATGGCTGCGGCTCGGAGAGCGAAGGCTTACAATGTCAACAAAGAGAAGAAGGGCGAGGCGAATGGAGAGGCATCGATGGGAGCAGGAGACGAGCAGTCTGAGCTGCGGAAAGCTGAGCAGGAATTACAGGATGCCGAGGACGAGGAAGAGGAGGACTATGAGGCTAGTGGTGGTGAAAGCGATGGCGAAGGAGAATACAGCAGCGATGAAGACGGGGAAGAATATGCTGAAGGTGATGCAGAAGATGAAGAGGCGGCGGAAGAAGTAGAGCATGAAGAGGATGTTCATGACGAGTGATTTCAGGCCGGCGTGCAGGACGAAGCAGTGCCTTCGGCCTGTGTCTCAAGATCAGGGACTTGTAAGAGCAGCATACCATGGACGAACGAGCTTGTTGAATGATCGAACGGGCCCACGCGCGATGGCAACGATATGGATGCATCCCACACGAAGCTATGTTCTATCACGGCTGCAGTCAGAGACCCCCCTGTCTGCGAAAGGGTGCAGATCTGCATGGTTCCAAGAGCTATGCATTGAGATCTACTACTATGGACACGCAAAGCATGAAACATGGTTTCATCTCAGAGACTCAATTAGCGCCAGTCACAAATGCGTGATGAATCGCGTCCAATTGACCGGCACGTGCCAAGCAGGTACAATTCATGCACATCGAATTCGATACCTCCTATGCCGACAGCCCGGTCAACGTTGCTTCGAAACTGCGGCAGCAACTCCATCGAGCTGCTGCGTCGGTGAATATAGAAGACAATGCGCGGTTTTGATTGGTGCAGCTGCAGGCGCAAGATTTCGGCGCGTCGCATCTCCAACACCGAAACCTTGATTTCATCAACGACGTTGAGATCTATATGACTGCAGAGAAGCGACGACCTCAATCATGGAAGAGCGAGACTGCAGTGATACTTCATGTTCTTGATGTATCACTATTTGCTCTGCAGAACGCTCCGTTCTGCAGCGTCCCGTCAAGGACCATCAAAACCGGCACAACTAGAGCTGTCGAGTTCCTCCTGTTGTGAAATTGTTAATAATTGCTCAAAAGCACCACCCGTGCATCACAGCCGTTGGACCTCTCGAAATGAGCCCACGGACACGGTTCTACTACTACTACCATCGTACAAGGAGCTTTCGATGGCTCCAAGGAGACAGTCGCCGATTCGCCGTAGGTTTCACTGCTTCACGATTGGCGCCTGTCTGCTCCTTTGATCAACCTTTCTTCCCGACACCTAGATCCTTCGCAGCGTTGCCGTTGCATCCAGTTTCGTTCATACACTAGTTTATTTGGCTGGCTGAAGGACGTAACAAGGGGCGTGGGGGACAGCAGTCGCACAGGATACAGACGCGAGAGCGTCTAGCAACCATGCGTTCGAGAACGATAGTCGCCACTGCCCTTGCGGCCGCGACGAATGTGTTCGCTCAGAGCAGTGACAGCGCGAGCATGGCATCGATTGTCAACCTGCCGTTGGGGGGCAGTAATAGCGATCTGGTGGCTTCCATGATCACGGTAGTATGCATTGATCCATCACCAATAGTTCTTCAAACAAGCCATTGACACACCAGTACAGGGGCCCTCTGGGACAGTCTATGCTATTGGATGCGCGAACCAAACGAACACGGCCCAGGCATGTGGTGCTATGGCCGGCTGCTATCTCGAAAGCTCGATCACCGTCACACAAAATGAGAGCACTGTTCACTACACCTGGACAGATGATGGTGGAATGTATGTCATCGACCTGTCACGCACGAGCCCTCCTCCACACTAATCCTTGTCCATGAACAAAACATTTTCGTGCACAACATAGACCACCACCAACATCCTCGCCTGCATGATAGGCAATCAGACCACCGCAATTACTAACCGCAACGAACAGGGTCGCAATCACCTCCTCCGTCCATGTCTCCGGCGGCGGCGTCATGACCTCCATGGGCAAACCCACCTCCTCCTCCTCCGCCGCCGGCCCAACCGGCTCCGTCACAGACATCTATCCCGACATCCGCACCGTCGGCTGCCAACTCTACGGCGGCTCGACAATCACCTCCGCCGTCTGCACAGGGGAGTCGAGTGTCCCCAGTGCCGGCAACAAGACCGACAGCGTCACACTCGGGACCAAAGACCTGAGCCGCGTTACCGTGTCTGTCACCGCAGGGGCCTCGAACACTGCGTCTGACTCGAGCTCGCGCCCGCCGCAGTGGCACTGCTGGCACCCGACGTCCTGCTCCCTGTCGCACTCCCGGTCGTCGACGCGCGAGCTCGAGTTCGCATACGAACGCTGCCGCTGCGCCGTTGGCGACGGTCGCGGGCTATGCGGGTGCGGTGCTGGCGGTTGTCGCTGGCGTGATGATGTTGTGATGGAATGGGTGTGTGTGGCATGATACACTGGCTTTTGCATACATTTGCATTGTTTTGACGAGCGATTCATCGACCTAGATCCCCCAAATGGCTACAGGATACACACACGAGGATGTGTGAAAATGCGTATGATTTCATGTACATAGAATTTGTATGCGCACCAGCATAATGTAATGGCGCCTTTTTTGGACTCGACCGACTCCTTGCGGTAATTGCTAGCGTGAGCCATAAACGATTGTGGTCCTGGATCCGGTGGTACGTGTACACTGGATGCTCTTGGTGGCGACCAGGATGAATTTTGAAAGAGTGACCGTCGTGATCTAAAAGGCCCCGTCGTGCTCAGGAACCACGGCGGGCCACGAGGACACTAGGTGATGTCTAAACTTTACTTTTTATACTGGTTCAGCTTCAGGTTTGAACCATGGATCGGCATTTTTCGCATCGCAGTCTAGGCAGGGCATGCATGGATGTAATCTTATAAAATGGTGGCGGAAGGCAGAATAGGTGGATGGGAGGAAAAGCCGTTGCTGGGTACGAGTAAGGCCTTCGTTCTCATGTGAATTGACGAGATTTCGGAAGGTCGGTCTAGGTTCATGGAGCTCTCGAGTGCGATTAGAAGGCGTTCGCAAGGCATTGCAAAGTCATGCATCAGCTCTACGACGCGTTGTGATATTTTTCATGTTGCACATGGAGATGTGGGACAGAAACGACAGTGATCAGGTACAGTTCGCGTAGACACAGACTAGTGCGCGACGCCAGTCAGAGCCAACTGGCGAAGATCGATTGCTAACGCAACGTATGCTTATTTCTTCGCCTTCTTGATCTTCTTGTTGACAGTCTTCTTCACCTCAGCTGCCGCTCGCTTGTTGCCAGCCTTCTTTTCTTTCTTCGTCTCGGTGACCGTGACACTAGCCGGCTCCTCTTGCACGGTCTTTGAGATCTCGACCTCCGACCTGCTATCATCGCCAGCGCTCTCGATTCGCTTAGGACTATCAGCTGCCTCCGCGCCACCGTCCGCTTCATTCCCAATCTGCTTTGTACTTGGCTTCGCTTCACTAGCCGACTTGAGTGCCGGCATTTCAAACTCATAACCAAGCTCTTTCAGCTTCTCAGCCTTCTCTTCTCGCCTCAATTTCTCAGCCTCGATCCTCTTATCCCAATCTTCCTTGACCATGCCCCTCTTGAACTTGCCACCTTCTAACCTGTTCCTTGGTGCGGGCTTCCTCCTCCGACCAGTGCCCTTCCACATGTTCTCGCTGATCTGTTCCTGCGGTACTATCCGCACTTGCAGAATGTGGTTGAACAGCAAGTACTTGTCCATCGTCTTCGCAACAATCTCTGCGACAGCTTTGGAAGCAAATTCGACAAACGCGTAGTGCTGAGACTTCCCAGTCTTGAGGTTGCGCGCAAGGCGAAGGTGCGTGATTTCGCCAAATTGAGAGAAGTAAGCTTTCATCTGGTGCTCGAAGAAACCGTGTGGGATACGGCCGACGTAAATGACGCCAGGCGTGCGCTCTGGGTCACTATCCTTTGCATTCTTGATCGACTTTTGCACTTCTTTGACTCGTGGAGCCTGGGGAAGCTTCTCGATTGCAATGCCCTCGCCCTCGACATCTGAAGCCTCATCCTCGCTGCTGGAGAAGCCGGCAAGCAGCTCTGCAGTCTGGTCGGCTGTGAGCTCGCCGCCTCCTTCTTCCTCATCCTCGACAGGCAGGACGACAGTCTCTTTAATTTTCGTTTCTTCTGTCTTCTCTGCCCTTTTCTTGCTCTTCTCCTTTGGCGCCTTGCTCGTCTCGGTGACGGCCTCTACCCCTCTCTGCTCTTTGGGCTTCTTCAGCGCAGACTTGAGCGGGGCGAGCTTTTCGGCGGACTTGGCTACTTTGACCTTTTTCGTCGGCGCAGCGGCCTCGCCGACGCTCTTGCGCTTCTTGGTGACGGTGGTCGACATATTGAGAAGAATGCAATGCGTTGTATACGTAGAGAATTCCTAGAGAAAAGTTCGAAAGTCGAATCTGCTGCTCGGCAGTATGTCGGCCCGAGCCGCACTCCCTGCAGGCGGAACGACTTCGACCCTTCAATCTGATCTTCTGATCATACCAACAAGACATGTAAAGAGGGAAAATCTGAAATGGCAGAAGAGGAGAACCCGCATCTCTCGCACGCCGAAGTCTGGGACGACTCAGTGCTCGTTGAGTCCTGGAACGAGGCTCTTGCCGAGTACAAAAAGTACCATTCCCTGGCCGCCAAAGGCGAGAAGATCGACATTGTCCTTGATGAGGCAGAGGAAGGCGAAGTCGAGGATGCAGCTGCCCAGGATGAGACCGCTCATAATCACAACGTGACTGTCGAGCAGCCGCCGCAGGTCAATGGAGCTGAAGCAGAGCCAGCGACAGCTCTTCCAGCAAACGGGACGGCGGCACCTACAGTGGCGCCAGCATTGCCTGGCGGTACAGCTGTGCATCAAGTTTTGATGAGCACAGGTACGACCAGCACGCATTTCGCGATAGAAATACTGCTGATGAGGTGTTGCAGTGGAAGACGAAGGTCTCAAGAACATCATGATGAGCTGGTATTATGCTGGCTACTACACTGGAGTTTACGAGGGGCAGCAGAAGGCCTACGCCGCCATGCAGCAACAGGGCTGACTTGTGACCAGCCTCAAGCATGCCTTGAAGCACTGGTGTCGCCTGCTCTCTACGTGGTCAGCTGGGACGATCGTGGTTCCGAAATCAAGCCGGTCCTGTCCCATGGTTCTGAGCTGCGTCAATCTTCCGGCCTCTGCTGGACTCACCTGTCAATGTTCCCGGACGCAAATCGTCACGGTCTTAAGGAACTGAACAGGAGGTTCAGGCGCAGACGACCCAGACCTTGTTGCTTGCACGATCCACCATTAGGATGGACGAGATGCTAATGTGCTCGACCCCAGCTAGCGCGCGCGGAACAATATACTGACGAGTTGCCTGTAAGTAGCTCAATGGTGCAAAAAGTGCCACAAATGCGCTGACCATACTGTCACAAGCCTTATGCCGCTCGCATGTCCCTGGTTCAACTTATACGTAGCCTTCATACTGGAGAACGAAACTTATGGAATAAAAGACTTCCAGACCTCCAGTTTGGTTTCCGTCTTCTACACTGGCATCAATACGATCGTTGTAGCTTTGATGAACAAACCATTTAAGAGTGTAACAGCTTCACACAGCCCGTTACAGTTTCCGTTGACAGACCAGCCAAAATTACCAAAGTCTCTCACAGCACTGTTGAGAAGCCTGGGATTGAGAGCTTTGCGGATATCCCGACTCGATCATACCACAAAGCTCGCTCAGCAGACCGGTCATCACGCCGGCGAGGGTCAAAATCCAAATGAACCCTTCCATCTTCAACCAGCTGTCGAGAAGCGAAACAGACAATGATTCTCGTTGATCAGAAGCACCAGCGCACCGGCAAAAAGCAAAGATGAAAAATGAATCTGCGATATCCTATGGCGATGAGCTTCGTCCAGCATCAGAAATAGATGCGCTTGGCATCTCGTCCAAGGAGGGGAGCCAGCCCCTGACGAAGACCTTTCGCAGTTGGACGGATTGGACGGGTCCAGCAAAATCAAGCATGTAACTCCCAACTCCGGCCGTTGGAGCGGCTTGAGGGTTTTCCTCCCCAAGCCCGAATGCTGGGAAATTTGTCTGGTCTGAGAAGACTGAAACTCATCGTTGATGACACTGTCTTGGACTTGGCGAGATCGAAAACACTGCTTGCACACGCTCAAGATGTCCGTGAGAGCACAAGATGACTCGCGAATACAATGAGCCGTTCAACAATATCGCATGGCACACGCAAAGACACGTGTATGCCGCACTCGACCGGCGGGCGCCCTACGTAAGGAGCTACTACCGGGGCCTCGCACCCATCCTGCCATACGGTGGAGGACATAGCCTGCGCATCGACACCATCGCCCAGATTCTCGACTACCTCTGCACCTCCACGCGGCTCCACCACGAAGCGCGCTCGTTCTCCTTCCCCAACAACCACTTCTATTTCCGAAGCCCGACCGATCCCACGACGCGCTCATCGCGCTCCACGCCCACAAGCCTGAGTATCTCGACTACCTGCGTCGCTCTCTTTAGATTCCCACAGTCCGCTGGGCCCCTGACTAAGATATCTGGGCAATGTGAAGGCGTTGGACAGCTCGAGTTCCACGGCCATGAGCCGATGTGAAATGTGCCGATGCGTATTAAGCATCTGATGGGCAAGGCTATCAATATGATTGCGGGCTATGGGACCCTGCGAGCTTTTAGCGTGCAAAGGAGAGCGAGATCCATGGGCGTCCGACGCTGGAGCGTACTTCGACGACACAGATGACGCTGCCGGCTGAGGTCAGGAAGGGTGGCAGAGCGAGCGTTGGCAACAGCGGCAACAAGCATCAGTCTGATTGTGGGGCCACTGCAGAGGCTCGGAGGATTGAGTGGGACGGCCTGTCGGGGACATGGTCAAGAGAGAGTGCCGAGGGATTGCAGACTACTGAGACTGAGCGCTCAGTAGTTTCAAGCTGGGTCTGGAATTTTGCGAGTAATTATTTTGGTGCAAAGCAATTGAATGATGCATGCAGTGACGAGACACAAATGAAACGAATCCAACATTGTTGTCATGTTACCATTTCGAAACGAGTAGGGCTTGATGCGACATCTTCTCAGCCTTGCGACACCATTCCCCATTCCCATGATAACACCGACCTCGTTGGGAAAGTCATGCTCCCCACCCCTAAGTGACCGAAGATTGGAGCCGCACAAACGCTGTTTTCCTTCTCCCTCGATGCTTTGATCCTCGCTGTGCCCTGGCTAGCTCATGCTGCTCAGTCTCAAAACTCAACCGGTAGTTGTCGTATTCTGCTTAGCCTGGCTGCCGTCATCTCTGACCGCCTTACGCTTGCAGCTCGCCATACCTGACTTCGTCCCGACCTTCGGCTCCAACATGTTCCCTTCCAGAAGCTGCTCAACGCCAGCGTATTTGCCATGGAAGTTGACCTCCTTCAGACCTCTCACCTTCTGCAGAGCGCAGATTCCAGGTATGTCGGCCAGGTTCGTGTACTCCTTGATCAGGCCCTCGCCATAGCGAGCTTTACACGTCCATTGAGCAGCCAAGCGTCTTCGTCAATTGATATGTCCAAGGGACGTAAGCCTGCCAGTATCTGCAGCGACGAACATGCGGTCGTTGTGTCCATTTTGATGTAGGCATCTAGATAGTGCGTGTAAGAGATTTGGCGGATATGCTGCCTTCGGATCGGAGCAGTACGGTATACAAATCGTGACATCGTATCTGGACTTTCGAAGTAGAAGTTGTTTGTGCCGAAAAAGCAAGGCATGATCTATTCGTAGAACTGGCGACCGACAAGGAACGGGTGGAAAAGTTTACGATATGGTGTTCGAGAGTGCTGTGGTATCGATGGTCCACCAGGTCACGCAATTGGAGTTCACGCCGCATGGCTTTCCCAGTCGTCGAATGAACGTGTTGTCAAATGTGGAACGCTGAGCAAGCGAAGTTGGAATGACGTCGAAGAGTTGTAAGATATTCTCCTGCCAGATGCCGACAGTATGAAGAGCATCTCGTAGATGACGATGCGGAGCTCCGCAGGAAGGTCGAAGAATCGAAAGATACCTCCAGGCTTAGGGCGGGTGACCTGACACAGGAACGCTCGAGCCTGACAAGTAAGCGTCTGGTAGGAGAACGTTCCATCCTCGACCGAGAGTCTCTCGATAGGGACGTCGAAGATTGAAAGCGCCCTAAACAACCCATCCTTCCACACGAGCGCCGGGTCGCCCCATTGTGGTACGAGTTCCACCTGCAGCTTTTGGGTGGTGTTTTGACCACAAAATCACAATTGAGCTTGCGATAGAACGCGAAGTGCTTCAGTACCCATTCGCAAATGCCCTGATACGTCAACCGCTTCTTGTTGTGTGCAAAAGCTAGTACATTCGAATGGGCTGCTGTAAACGGCGGCTTGTCGTACGTGTATGCGTATTGGTTGATGTGACGGCTTATTTCCACTGCGACTCTCTTGGTGAGCTAGTCCAGGCGACGGTCTTGGGTGTAGCACCTTGCCCAGTCATCTTGACGGCAATCTGCATATGCACGGTGCCCGAGGTGGTTGACAAATGATGTCCTGTCGATGCACAAGAGTTTCCTAAACCTTTCGAAGAGAGAAATATTCAGTGATGTTGAAACTTGCGATCAACAGCTACAACTGAACGCACAGACCTCGAGGTCTCCTGGTTGTTGCCTATGTGATAGGCCATGATGTCAATGCTGCTTCCCCTGTCCACATGCCAGCGAGGTCATTGATTCAGTGTGGCAGTTGGGTCGCCGTCAAGTCCTTCGTGACCCAGGTCAAGCTGGAACAAAGTGAGCTGCTCTGTGGTTACATTTGAATAAGAGGGTCGCGTCGAAGGTGATGCCATTTGCCAAAAAAAAAAGCTACCGATGTGAGCCACATGAATGGACCGACCAACTCCTCGCTAGATGTCAAACGCTTCAAGGATAGCAGCGGTATCATCAAATGCAAATCCAACCCCAATGCAGTGCCTAAGATGCGCAAAGCCGTAGACATCGGTTCAACAATTCAACAGCTCCCACTTACTCGATGTGTCCTGGCACCACCAGCTCAATACCCCATGCGATCCAATGCAATCGCCAACCAAAGACAGACCGGCTGCCAAAGCCTGAAATACCACACCACTGCGAGCGCGCCACCAATAAGCCCACTGATCAACAACCTTGCTTCTGTCATGCCGTTCTCGGCTTGAGCGGCAGCCGCCTCGCGCACTTCGACAGGCTCATCACTAATTCCAAAGCTCCGTCCAAAGTGCTCCTCCAAACCTGTCGCATCGTTTGGGTCCGGCGGCAATTTCCAAGCAGCTGGCTTGAGCGCCAGATCACCGCGTGTACGCGTTTTGGCTGGGCTCGGACCCCCTTCCTCGCCATCATCCAGCTGCATTCCCATGAAGATGTCATTACGGCGACCCATATCGGCATTCTTTCTCGCAGGTCGGAAGGTGCTTCCAGATTCGATGCCGTCGCGCATCTGCTGCAAGAAGTCTTTCTGTTTGCTGGGATCTGTCTTTTTGAAGCTCACCTGCGTTGGAGGATTCCGTAACCTGCGCTCCAGACTCATTGGTGCTTGCGGCAGACGACCTCGAAATGGATTCTGTTGAGCTGGAGGATCATATCTCAGCCTCGACTTCTGCTCCTCTTCATGCCGTCTCCTCTCTTGCTCGGCTCGGACATTATCTTGGATACTGAAGACCTCATCCCGCATTCCAGACCATCCAGACCCTTGTGTAGTGCCGTAGTTATACATGCTGCGTTGGTTGGATTGCTGCTGCTGATGACCTTGCTTCGGCCGCCACACACGGTCAGCAGGTGCTCCTGGCATTCGTGACCTCAGCGATGAGCGCGCAGGCGGAGCATCGATGTCCATAGCGTCACCATCGTCTGAGTCAACCTCGGTCTCATCGGATGCAGCCGGCGAAGGCAAGACATCCCGGGCTGCTGGACGTTTTGAAGCAAGATTTGCGATCGGGAATGGCGCACTGCGATCTCTGGCGAAAAGCTGCATTGGCGCAGTCGAGGATGGTGCGCCTTGATACGGTGGAGGCGCTGGTCCAGCAAATCGACCAAGAACGTTCTCAACCCTAGGTTCTGGCATCAACTTGATGTCCAGCTTGAAGCTTGTTGGCTTGATACAACGCTCGCTCAGCCACGTAAGTGCCGTGATGAACAGGATTATAAAGCCATGAACCGCCATGCGCTGCGCTGCGGTAGTGTCTCTTGTAGTCCGTACGTCCGACAGGTTGAAGAACGCTATGGCTCGCACAATCAGAAGTATTACTTGCAATCCTAGCCGCTCTTTTTGGCCGGTCACCTCCTGTATCCGAATCGTGTGATGGAACCACATGCTCAGTCCAGGATTGTACCATAGCAAAAGCAGAGACGCAACCAAAGATTGCTGCACATAGCTCGCACCAAGATTGTAGCAAGCATCATTGAAGCTCAATCGCACGGCCTGCCTGAAGCAAGCCTGCGGCGTTGGCTCGATTTGAAATACTGAAGACTCTACATCTTCCATCATGTCCATGTTATCGGTAGGCGCAAGACCTTGGCCGGCAGTCGGCGTGAAAAGACCATATGCGTGCCAGGTAAGCTGTGTGAGCAAGCTGACGTAGAACACAGCGCCGATCGCCGCCATGACTTGCCGCATAACGAACTTAGACCAGTCGTCTCGCTGCCCATACAGAGGGTCGCCACCTCGACCGCCATTTCGCCGCCTGTTGAAAGTCCAATTCTGCGTAGCGGCTTCTTTGTCTGCATTGTGTATTTGCATCTGCGCGAGGGGCGCACATCTCGTGCACACTTGCGGATACCGTTTTTCCAACTGCTCTTTGTACTGTGGGTATGCATCCACGTATTTTCGATATTCCGGGTGTGTCTCTTCTGGCAGGTAATTCGACAGCGAGTCCAGTACTATCTTCTGATTACGCAAGCATGTATCACAGAAGGCAGTGGGCCGCTCGTGCGCGCTGGGTTGACTCGACTGGTTGAAGCTGGACCTGGCGTTGGTCCCATCCCGCGCCGCCATCGCGCTAGTCCAAGGCGTATCCTCGATGACTCCCTTCTCGTCCAGGAAGTTCCACGCCTCGCAAGCTGCACATTGAAATTGTCGTACGCCGGATCCAGAAGCGTGTGGGCTTTTTGCTTCGCAGAAGAAGCAGCGTATTCGCGGGCGAAAGAACGACATGACGGTTGGTGCTGTGAGTCAGGCGTCGTGGATGTGAAGCGGCTCATGTGTTGCTAGGTCGCTGACTTGGTGTATATGTCACATCGGTCGTGTCGAGTGTTTCTCGTGTTCTTTGTTTAATGTATCGTCTGGGGTGATCGAGACAACCACGACCCGCGGAGATAACAGGGTTTCGGATGGGCGGCGCGAGACGTGCCGCCGCGTGGCTGCAGGGATATTGCATACATGATGTGTCTCCCAGCACTCAGACACTCTACATAAGGTACTCGGTAGACATGCTGCTCATTATGGTCTGCCTACCACATCGATTTCCCGGTGACTTCGACGCTGCGATGCTAGATCTATCTTGAAAGATGCCAAGCTGTGGACCATAAGCGACGCACAGCCTCCATTGGAACGATTTCCCTCGACCTTCCCTCCTCGCGTCGCCGCTTTCACCATGTCTCCCAATGATCTCAAAGGCCAGCAGGCAACACAGGCGCGCTCAACTCGTTCATCAGTTCAGCCGATCTATTTTGTGCTGATCTGCCTCATCGCGTTTCGTGTAGTGAACGCGCTATGCATCAGGACGTTCTTCCAGCCAGACGAGTATTTCCAGTCCCTGGAGCCGGCATGGCAGTCAGCTTTTGGACCCGAAAGTGGCGCATGGATCACATGGGAATGGCGCGAGCACTTGCGGTCGTCTGCCCACCCTATACTGTTCTCTGCGGCATACAGAGTCGCAGCCAAGATTTGCAACTTCTTCAACTTAAAGCCTGAGGCGCAACCTGAGGTGTACATCGCTGGCCCGCAGCTTTTCCAAGCTGGCATCGCTGCAGCTGGTGACTGGTATACCTGGCGGTTAGCAGGCGAGGTGTACGACCATGAGTCGAAGTCGCATTGGTATGCCCTTGCTCTGACAGTACTGAGCCCCTGGCAATGGTACTGCTCGGTGCGAACCTTCAGCAACTCGCTGGAGACAAGCTTGACAATCATGGGATTGTTTTACTGGCCATGGCACTGGTGGCTGAAGCCTACCGGCGACGCACATGATCAAAACGCGAAGCAGAATGTCGCGTCTCCTGCAAGCCTGCGGGTATCGCTTATGGCAGCAGCAGTAGCCTGCATTTTCAGGCCTACGAATATTATAATTTGGGCAGCCATTGCTTTGACCTCGCTGTACCGGTACGGGACATTATCAAAGCTGCAGAGTTTGGTCCTAAACGTCCTCGAAAGTGGACTGGCAGTCCTCATACCCAGCATAGGCGTAGATCGCGTCTTCTACGGCCAATGGGCATTTCCGCCCCTGAAGTTCCTGTACTTCAACGTTGTGCAGTCGCTCTCTGTCTTCTATGGCCGGAATAGAATCGACTACTATTTGACTGAGGGCTTACCACTGCTGCTACTTACCGCGCTGCCATTTGCGCTGCTCGGCTTGATGTCAGCACTGCGCCCTGACTCAGTAAACAAAAAATCGGTGCCTTACTATGAGCAGCAGATAAGCTTCGTGCTCGCTGTTGCGGTCTGTGTAATGGTCACAGCCATGACAAGTATTGCACATAAAGAAATGCGATTCATTTACCCGTTGTTGCCAATACTGCATGCACTCGCAGCCAAACAGATCGCTGGCTTCATCGAGCACTTCGCCTTTGGCACTCGACAGGTGCGCATAGCCGTGATCGGAGTTCTCATTGCAATCAACATACTCATCGCCTACTATGTCTCTGTGGTCCACCAACGTGGCGTCATCGATGTAATTCGCTACCTCCGGCACGAGCAAGAGACTCGCCTGGCGACCTTATTACCTGGCGCTGACAACCGCAACATCACAGTCGGCTTCC
The DNA here is from genome assembly GCA_013403795.1 of Teratosphaeria pseudoeucalypti. Taxonomy (NCBI): domain Eukaryota; kingdom Fungi; phylum Ascomycota; class Dothideomycetes; order Mycosphaerellales; family Teratosphaeriaceae; genus Teratosphaeria; species Teratosphaeria pseudoeucalypti. Next base: position 175,718 of record JABBMZ010000012.1, on the reverse strand, counting down.
TTATGCCGTGCCACAGCACGCCCTGGCGCTCTCACCTCGTTCATCCGGAGATACAAGCCTGGGCTTTGACTTGCGAGCCGCCTCTAAATACTACTCTTGAACAGCGCGGGACTTATCTAGATGAGGCGGATGTCTTCTACCAGGATCCAGAGGCTTGGCTCGAATGGACAAAAGATGGAATGGATGGAGGGCTCGGCAAACATGAGTCAGCACTCCTATCCACGATAGAGAAGAGGCAGCTGACGGAGTACCTGGTGTTCTTTGAGCAATTGGAGCCAACGGTAGGAAAGGTACTTGGAGGGACGGGGTATCACGAGTGCTGGCGAGCGTTCAATACGCATTGGCATGACGACTGGAGGAGGCAGGGCGATGTTGTTGTTTGGTGCTTGAGATGAGCTCTACCTTTCGGCTCTGCTCCTTTAACGTCTCAATGGGTGCTTTTCAACTTAAAGAATTACCATAAACGTGAGATATGAGTAAGTGATCCACTCAAGTAAGGAAGTGGTTGGGCGCTCCTTCCTCCGCTTGAGGCAAACTTCGCCCGGCATTGCGGAATGATCCATTGGCATCTGCTGCCTGAAGTACGCACCTTCTTCTGCATGGAACTACGAGTGGCGGTTCCATCCATCACCAGCACCTCTTCGCAACTCACCCACGTCAGCATGGCATACGAATCAGAGACATGCCAGATTCCTAAGCTGGCAGCCGCACTTCGCCATGAAATCTATCTCGAGGCTCTCATCAACGATAGCGACGATGTCCACATTGGCACCGATACCCATATATACGGAATCGGGCCAAATTGCCGCTTGCAAGCAAATCCGTGAGGAGGCCATACTGATATTCTGCTGTGGAGAATGTGACCGTGGTCGAATTCCCGGATTACAACTTCACGGCAGTTCTTGGACTGTGCAAAAAACGCAGAAACCTCAGGCAGTATGGCATGTCCCAAGACTCAGTCTCGCATAGCGACGAACCCATCTACATTATTCGGTGCGATACTCTTCGACTGGGACAATCTGCTCATCTGGCTCGAGTACTTCCACGCTGGGAGGGTCGATGACCCACGCGAGCACCAAGGCTATGTCTGGTGCGAGCGGCCGTATCAGCATCATACCAAGGAGTCAAGCAGTCGGCACTGCCATCATGGCGCAAGAAACGGACGACAACTGCTACCTTCTCCAGCTGTCTGGCGAGCTTCTTAACCGGATTAGCGCCTGGTCCTGATCAGTGATGAGCATAGGCAATATCTTGACAGCGGTTGGCCTACGGTTTGGGTACCTATTCGCGGCTATACAGAGCCAGGAATACTTCTCACATGCAAGCGAATCTGGCGGGAAGCTACTCCCATCTACTACTACAAACGAATGTTCCTAGTCGAGTGCCTAGACTCTGACTGCAAAGCGGCGGCCGGGTTCTTCACCAAATGCAAGAAGTTGACGCAGGCACACGAGATCAATGGAGCTCGTGAGGAACCATTGTTGGGAGACAAAGACGTCGGCATTTTCCATGATTTTACGGGCAATGGCAATTTCGACTGGACCAAGCTTCTCACCTGGCTCAAGAAATTTCACTCGGGCAAATTCGGTCGTCCACGCTCCAAATTCGGCACGAAACCCGTGACGGTGTATGCGTATTTTGAGGTTGTTGAGGAGCTGCGTGAACTTGCCGTGGAGTCGAGTGGAGCAGGTGGTGGAAAGCATGCGCTACATACGCATGGGTAGATGGACTTCAACGGTGGGAGCGAGGATGTCAATCTTTGCGCAGACCAGAGGTGTACCATGGCGGGATGGCGAGCAGTGAGACGGGGCGAGTAGAGCGTATGCAAAGGTACCTAGACCAGCCACTGTGGGTGCCCAGGACGTCGCAGGAGACAACATGACCGCGAAATCGCTCAGAAATCGGCTGGTGTAGGGAGACTCGCTTAGATCACTTCCACGGACATGGAACAAGTATCGGATATGACTGCAGTAAACTCCTTGAGCCTGGGAGAAGGTCAATTGACGTGACCGCCTGTCCGCCACTTCTTAGACTCACGTGCTCACCAGTCTCGACAGCCTATCATGGAATGGCACATCTGCCATGGGGACCTCCCTCGTCCTACACCCTTCACCGCGCACCCATCAAATCAATATCCTCCACCCGATAATGATCCGCCACAATCCTATACAAATAACTTGGCGCATGGCCCCCCAGATTCGTGATATACAAATCGATCAACTCGCTGTCCACGAAATCATACACCGGGTTCCTCACATCCACCTTATCAATGAACTCCCCTTCCTCATACCCAACCACCTTCCCGGGATCTCCATGCTCAATCAGCTCCGCCGTGTCGAACGGGTAGACCGGACTAAGTTTGTACACGCCACTCAGCACCACGACTGGTACGTGATGGTACTTGGCTGTTTGCGCGATGGTAGAGGCGCCGGCGGCTGCGATCAGGGAGCCGTTGGCGAGGACGGTGTGGGGTGCGAGGATGACTTTGTTGATGCGCGACATGAGTGCGAAGACTGCGGAGTCTGGGATTAGAATGACGGTGATGCCCATGCTGGTCAGAGGCTTCCACCTCTCGTCTGCGTCCTCATCGCCGTGTCCGCCGCGCTTGCCGCCATTGACGACGGTCGCGTGAGTATCTTCGTGGTCGTTGGGGTAGGCTTCTGCGACCACGACTGTGAACCTCATGGTTTTCTTCTTGGCGGCTGCCATGAGGAATTTCTGGACGGTTTGGGAGGAGGTGTGGGTGAGGATGACCTCGTTGTTGTGGATGTGGTCGAGGGCTGATTCGGCAATCTGCGTGTCTACGATTTCCAGTTCTTCTTGGAGCTCTTGGATACCGTTGCAGACTTCGGCTTTGATGTCGAGCTTTTCCTTCACTTCGCCGTCTTGAGCTTTGCCGGGTGAGATTTTCGGGGATTGGGTGCCTGCTGATGGTGTGGCTAAAGGCGTGCGGCCTTGAGGGTGCTGCAGAATGCTGAAGAGGGATGTCATGGGTGGTGCTTGGCCGGCGTAAGATGTAGTTGTGCTGCCTAATGCTGGGCGCTGAAGGAAGGCATCTGTTGCGTTGGCCTGGGGAGGTGGTGTCACGGCTTGGGCTCGTAATTGCATGTCCTGAGGGAGTGCTGCGCCATGATGTAGTGGACTAATTTCAGACAAATGTGTAGGGAGGGACGGTCGCTGGAGAGTCTCGCCTGGAATGGGTGTACTGGGCGTAGTGTCTGAGGTTTCACTCTCGCCTGGACCCTCATCCTCCTCTGCCACCTCTCGCACCACGCCGAGGATGCGCCTGACGATATTGCCGACCGCCATCTCTCTCGGCTGGGCGGCAACCAGCCTTTGGCCGACACTTCGAATGCGATCGATAAGGGTTTGTGCATCCTTCGTCCGTTCTGACCCAACAACCCGCAGTAGCAGATGGGTGGTGGCGATGGCGCATGGTCGCGAGTTCTTGATTTGCCTCCGCTTCAACATGCTGATGAACAGCTCGATGGACGAGTCGATGTCATTTTCTTTCAGCGACTTGAGGAAACTCGCCAGGCCCGGCACTGGCCTTCCTGTGGGTGCTGGCATCGTGCTCAGCTGGGAGAGCGGATTTGGCCGACGTGCAATTCTCAGTCTGGTGGTGTGCGGCCTCGACCAGTCGCGGTCTCCCGTATGCCCGGACGAGCGAGCGTTGCTGGGTCACTTGGAGGTCCTCACGGAGTTGGGCCTCTGTGCCTTGCTGGGTGTGCAATGTGAGTCAGGATGGGATGTCTGTCGTTGTCCAGGAATTCCGCGACGATCCCTCCAAGCGACAAGTCTCAAGCCTCCTCAGTATGTCTTCAATGCTAACGGCCGGACGTACTCAGAGAACTATTAATGTCCTTTGTGCTCATATCCAACTCTTCACGCTTCACAACGCAGCCGTACCAATTTATGGCGCGCTAACTTCCGGATGTTTTACTTCGCAGCAGCCCGCCCCACATCGGTCATCTCACCTAGCTAAGTACCCGACGCCTCACCAGCCATCCACCCTCAGGCGCCATTCATGCTGTCTCTCTTCAATCGTGATACATGCATGTTGTTGTCCTCAGTCGCATTCGTTGTAAACAAAGGGGTCGCGCAGCGCTGGCGAATTCCTGAGCGTAATTTCAACAAGAACGAGGCAGTCCACAACGCGGAACAATCGCATTACACTGCTCTTCGATGGCCTGCTAGCAGTCAGCCATGAACATTCTCAACATTGTGAGTACGCCGCCGGCGACTCCGCCCAGCAGATCGCGTACTCCTTCGGCGGCGAATATCTATGGCGGGAGAGCACAGGAGGGCGGCAGCAGCGAAGAGAAGACACCCAGCCTCGATGCGAAGTTGCTTGGCGAGAAGCTGGCCAACACCGAGGTGAAGCTGGAAGATACCTTTGAGGATGAAAAGACGCCTCTTCTAGGTGTCAGCGATACATTCTTGCAACAGGAGCAGGCGCCGCAGCAGAAGAGCAGGATATGGTCCGTACCAAAACGAATAGCAAACGCAATCCTGTACTGTGGAGCAGTCATAGTGAGCACCGTCACGGCGCCAGGCCGATATGTGATTGCTTGCTTCTATGATGAGGAGGGCCATTTCTCCGCAGTGATGCCTTTACGGAGCTTCAGGAGTTTGATATCACGACGACGACGGAAACCAACCGCGCAAGCAGTGGGTGTAGATGCGGCGCCAGGAGTGTCTGAGAAGGACGAGAGGTCAGCTGCGCAGCGGCGCCCCTCGAGTAGACGATCACCGTCTGTAGACAGCACTGCGTCTGCTTCTTCAGGCGCGACATCGGATGCAGAGAGCGAAAAGAGCGACGACAGTCCGGCACGTCACACGAGGTCCAAGAGTGCAGCTGCGTTCCAGCAGCGCGAAGATAGCACATCGAGCCGAAGAGTGAATCGTGTGAAACTGCAGCCGAATGAAGAAGCTCTGCGAAAGCGCAAGCTACAGCGAGCGCAAGCCAAGAGAGCCAATCCCGACGATGTAGCAGCCGTCGCATCATCTCTCAAGTCTCCCTCATCGCCAGCAGTAGCGGCCAAAAGCAGGTACCCTCGCGCGCCAGCACCACCACGGCCTCTTGTGCCACGGAGGCAACCATCGTACACTCTTTCTTATTCTGCGGAAGCTCCGAAGAAGACTCTGATCATTGACCTTGACGAGACGCTCATCCACTCCATGGCCAAAGGCGGTCGTATGTCCACCGGTCACATGGTCGAGGTACGCTTGTCTGGAGCTGTATCCTCAACCGGAGCATCCATCGGTCCGGGCGTACCCATTCTGTACTACGTCCACGAGCGTCCAGGCTGCCATGATTTTCTGAGGAAAGTCGCGAAGTGGTACAACCTGATTGTTTTCACAGCATCCGTGCAGGAATATGCAGATCCAGTGATCGACTGGTTAGAACGAGAACGAAAGTACTTTTCAGGACGATACTACCGGCAACATTGCACCTTCCGGAACGGGGCCTACATCAAGGATCTTGCGCAGGTAGAGCCGGATTTGAGTCGCGTGATGATTCTGGATAACAGTCCTATGAGCTACATCTTTCATGAAGGTAAGCCATCAGCTACGCCATTAGCAAAGATGGCAGTACTGACTAGTGCATAGATAATGCGATCCCCATCGAGGGCTGGATATCCGACCCCACCGACAACGACTTGCTACACCTTGTCCCGTTACTAGAAGGTCTGCAGTACGTTACGGACGTCCGCGCACTCCTGGCTCTGAGACAAGGTCAGGCGCAGCAGGCATAGAATCCCCAGAGAATGCGATTTGGAGCAATGTTGGGCAAACGCAGAAGCATCAGCACTTCGTGGAACTTCGACATCATCACATCATAGCGAAGGCGTCTTTGGCGTTTATCTTGAAGATCTCCAGGGCACTTGTTCCCCAAACTTTGATTTCGGTTGTATAGTATCATTGAGTGCTGTCTCTTATGACAGGCGAGGATGAGGATTATGAAGATGCCTCCATTTGCGGCTAGTTCGGACCTATGAGAGTCGCATGAGTGCCGAATGAGTTTACATAGACACGAGGAACAAAAGGATGTGCCAACGTCACTAGCAAGACGGTAGTAAGAACACGTCGTCGAACAACATCACATCGGATGCAGACACACGGGCATCTCATGATCGGGGTTCGCCGCCAAGCTCATCCATCCCGACCTGCAGTCACTACATGTACATGTAAGCCTGCTTTGCGCCTGGTCATCTGGGCGCACGAGCACGATGACGTCGCCACAACACATGGTTCCCATCCCATCCCCAGCACACGTGCACTCGGCCAGACGACGTGCCAGGTTTGGGCGGACACGAACGACGTCAAGCGTCGCGTTCGATGAAAAGGGCTGCCTGCCAGCTCATCACAATCTGCATCTTATATAAAAGAAAAACCGTGCTTTGCATCCATCTCCTCTGATTTATTATCAGGTATAGCCAGCACAGAGAGAAAAGAAACAAATCCTCATCGACCTGCCCCTATTCCTATTCCCAAAAAAAGACAAAAAATAGCACCAGCATATCATCAAACATGGCCCGCACGCGCCAAACAACCACCTCGCACGACACCGGCGGCGGCATCCTCTCTCGACTCCGCCACCGCCGCAAGAACGCCCACGTCAAAACGACCAAAACGGAGTCCACGAACCCCCTCACGGTCCGTCCGTCCATCGTGCCTCCTTCCCCCATCATCACATCACATCACTAATCACGGGGAAGAGAGAAATACAGGGCACGCGCACCACGACGACGACGACGAAAACGCAGCAGGCGCACCAGGGCGGCCACGCAACGACGACGCATCATCATCATCATCATCATCATCAGAAGCGGGAGCCGAGTGTCGGGGACAAGGTCAGTGGCGCGATGATGAGGTTGAGGGGGGCGCTGACGGGGAAGCCGGGGGTCAAGGCCGCGGGGACGAGGCGCATGCGGGGGACGGATGGGAAGGGGTCGCATCAGGCGGGTGCGGCGGGGAGGTATTGATGAGGGATGTTGGGGTGTGTTGCTTTTGTTCTTGGGTGGCGGAATGTGATGTTTTTGATTCGAATTAGGGCCGGCTGTATTGCTGTAGCTAGCCATCGGATCGGTGAAGGGTCTCTTGAAATCGATCTCCGCGACGTTACTTGACGTTCTGGGCCAAACCGTCCACGATGGCTTCACGACATCCTTCCCACGGGTCCCCGTCCCGAATGTCGTCCTGTCCTGTCCTTCCCGACCGACACCACGCTCGAATCGCACAGGCCACATCGAAATCACCCAGAGCCGCAGTCTTCTGGGCGGAGGATCGATCGGGAGACTCTGGCCGGGGCCTCGCTGGCGGTCTCGGTCCTCCCGATCAGCTTCGTCGTCATCGACGGAACGACGGATCGTATCGATGAATTCACGGCACGGGGTAGACCTGCTGCGGGATCCACCATCGAGTCTCTCGGACCCGATTGTGCCGCTCATTGTATCGACGAATGCCGTCGCTCTGTCTCTAGGTCGACGGTGATTGAACCTGCCGGTCGAACACACCGATGGCGGAAGCGAGTCGGTTATACTCGACCATCGTGTGTGAAAGTCGCCACCAGTCGGGGCGGTGGGGAGGGCGTCGAGCGGTTGTGATTGCTGGGACCGTTGACGAAGACGCGGACGAGGTCCGTGAGGGAAAGGGAGCATCGAGGTCCTGCCGGGACCGTCCATCACCGTCCCTTGTTGGGGGTGTCATTGGCTTCTGTCAGGTCCGGGTCGAGATGATCGGTGTGACGGAGATCCTGGGCATATTCACTAGCAGGCGACGAAAATGTCAGAAATGTGTGCAGGCATGTTGTCTTCCTATTGCCGGCCTTCTTCCTCTGTAAAGGTGTTGCACCGAGGCCCGTCATCTGAGTCTCGAAACCGCAGAGATAAACGAGAAGATGCTAATATCTGCTGTCGTGAACTCGATGCCAGGCACCAAGCTCGCGTGGCAGATCGATCTCTTCCCCCCCGGCACAAACATCCCCATCACTGACACCCCTAACCAACAAGTCGTCACATCGCTCCCCACCGCCAGCATCCCGGTACGCAGTCCACAGATCGGACCACGTCGTCAGGATCATAGGTACACGCACCGATGTCTACGACCCTTTCTGACCGTCACCTCTACGGACCACGCCCCCATCCACCGTCGCTTTCGGACGCGCGAACAATCGTGCCGGATCGACCCACCCGATCGATTGGCCCCCGAGCACACAAACGTGTAGAAGTCAGTCGGGGTCCTCCCTTCGATGGTCGACGCACACATGTCGAAGAACTCCAACCCAGGCGACACTGGTCTTCTCTCCGCCACAGCGATCCGCCCATTGTTCGTGAGCCGCGGGATCGGGATGCGGACTCCCATCGATGGTCGAGAGGTGGAGGCCGCCTGGCAACGACCTGGAGGTCCTGAGGAGACGTCGAAGACCCTTCTCGCCAGCGGGGGGTAAAGACTGTGGCCCTCCCCGTCACATGGAGAGGAGGGCTATGTCGGCTGGAGATCACAACCCCTCGGAGGCGGGTGCGAGCCTAATAGAGCTCGATACTATATCTGTTTATTAGCTCGCCAGAGGCGCAACTCGATCGATTGTGAGCGAGATGATGATGGGGCTCGCTTCGATGTTTCAGCCGCGCAGGTCGGCCATCTCGTTGGACTGCGTGGCTTCGACGGCATTCATGAGTGCGGGTGGATGGATGGATGGGAGGGATGCGGTGCGGTGCGGGTCACAGGAATGTTCTCATGAGAAGGGAAGAAAAGAAAAAAGGTAGGAACCTGGAATGCATGTAATGGTCTCGGTCGAGGGGGGGGGGGGGGGGGC